>VUQR01018449.1:5056-20651 GCA_015108515.1 Hemichromis elongatus | reverse complement strand
TTGATGTCCGAACACGTAGAAACTCTGAAGCAGATACAAACTCCAAAACACGTGGTTTTTGGAGTTTGTACATGCTTTGTCTCTATGGGCCACCGTATGTATTGATATATAAAAATATATAAAACCATTTTTTTACATTAGTAATTCCTTTTGTGCATAATTTTATATTGTTTTTGATAATAAATTAATTAAAGCAAGAAAACAACCTGAAGAGCCGGTTCGGAGCTGAAAGAGCCGGCTCTTTTTAGTGAGCCGAGCCGAAAGAGCCAGTTCTCTAAAAAGAGCCGGAATTCCCATCACTAGTCTCATGAGGTAATTTGACATGAGAGTCATGGAGTTCTTTAGTTCTAAATGTAAATGCACCTGATTTTACCTCTTTTTGTTTGGATTTGTGTGAAAAGTGCAACTTTCAAACATACAAGTAACAGTTTTTGTACTTTTCAAATGAGTGCCAATGTATAAAAAATAAGACTTCTCTGTTGGAAGATTGTTACAGGTGCACAAATGACAACTGTATGTTGACAATTCCTGAAACCTCTGGGTGTTGTGTTGAGCATGGACCCTACTTAAATGAATGTACAAAGCATTAAATGTCTTAAAGGTACACGGGCAGGTTATGTGTGGGCATGGGTAAAGTGGCATGTGCGGGTGCTGAAGTCTAAAATGTTTTAGTAGCTCATATCTACTAGATAGAGATGCACTACACACCCTTCACTCAAAGTTTAAATAAATAAAGAACAGGCAAAGCTTCATTTACGTTAACCCTAAGTAATTAAGTACTGGACTTAATCAATCAGTAAGACTGTTTCAACAAACAAACCATGTGCTTTCCTGCTTCCTGTGGTTTCAAATCATACGTGATGTTGTGATATCGCGAGTCTTTAAGCCAACTAATCACTCTTGTTAGATTTTATCATGTCATATTAACAAGAATAAATTTAGGAGATGCTCAAATCAGTCTTGTAAATGCAATAACCACCCAGTTTCACTTTTGTGAGTGTATTGGATTAATCTGTATGTTTAGTGATAAATTACAGCACTTAGGGCAGAGCATACATAATGCTGAGTGCAGAAAGAGAAGGGAAAGGATGTAAAAGGTGACAAGGGAAATAAGCAGTGATGGCCACCCAAGACCTACAAGCCAGCTAAATCAAATTAAATTATGGATCATTCTGGGTTTGGCACTGGTAAATAACTGTACTCTTTTGTTTTGTTCTGGGAAGATTATCGAGAGAGAGAGAGAGAGAGAGAGAGAGAGAGAGAGAGAGAGAGAGAGAGAGAGAGTGCACAGGGACCAAGAGAAAATCCCAGCTGTCACAGGATGACCTTGGACAGGTTTCCAGTCTGCTGCATTGTGGTTAACAAGTCAAAGAAAATATGTATTATAATTAGAGGAAAATGTTTAGAATACAATTTTTAAAGTTTTAGAAATTAAATATTTCTAAAAGAAATTAAATATTTCTAAAACTATCTGCACTTATATTGCTCTTTTATTATTATCTTTTTATTAATACTTTTAATTATTTGTAAATTAAAGTGTGGCATCTTAGGGGTTGAGCAAACTGCAGCATTCATGCAGTGCAAGGAGAAAATCAACTGAGTAAAGCTCAGCTATTACAGGCTATTAATAATCAAGGAATGGCTCAGACTCAGTCTTACTGTACCCTACAAAGATTTCTATGCACCCCCAGTGCAAACTTTCAGTGCCCACATGTAAGCATAAGACAAGTAGTCAGCTTTAAGAGCAAACTATTCAGGAAAAACAAATAATTATTAAGTAATGAAAGAGTGTGAAGTCTTCGCCCCGAGAGGCAACGGTGATGGGTCCAGCTTGGCACCAGCTTTTCTGCACACTTATTACATGGGACAAGGGGTGGGGGCTTTGAATAAAGTAAACTAAAACAAAATAAAATAAAATGATTTGCTTGAATTTACAGAGTCTCATTGTTATGTATATTGAAATCTAAAATTCAACAAATATGGTTTTTACTGATACTATTTCCATTACACCTGTTAACATACCTACCTACGTGTAAATTGGGTTTTGCAAGAGATTTCCACAAGGTTGCTACGTAAAGCGTAGCTCAGCAGGCGAATAATTAAATGTGATTGGCTGTTGCAGTGTCTGACCGCCAACCAATCCAGGCGCCGTCCCGTGACGTCACGTTCTCCAGGAGTCTCCGCTTGACTCGATTCAAACTTCTCAGGTTTGTTTCTGTGATGAGCGGCGCGGAGAAGTGGCCGGGCAGCCTGTGAGCAGATTCAGCAGACGCTGAATTTCACACGCCGATGTGAAGTTACTTGAAAAAGTCGTGTCAGTCCTGCCCGAGCCATTTCATCTATTTTCTGACCCGAAGAAAAGCGTTGGCGGCCAGAAACGGACAAACGGTGTTCACGACAGATCTGACAGCCACCATGTCAGGTTTACCGCTGAAGGTAACGCTGAAACCGCCGCTGTTTTCTTTCTTCACAGCTGTTTCAATGACCACGGAGACGAGAGTGGCAAGGTTTAAAGTAGTTAATACTACCTGTAGCTGAGGTTAATGAAATGCGACGGTAATTGCTTCATTGCTTAACAGGTTCACCGGATATACCTGTTCCTCTTGTTTGCTTCTCCTCAATAAGTTAGCTAATACCTCGGGCTGGGTAGTTACCAGCAAATAAAGAAAAGGTTTCAAAGGCCACAGCACCAGAGCAGTGTCAACTTCTCCGAGCTTGTTGTTTTGGCTAAAGACGTACTTTCCCAAGCTTCAGCTTGGATTTTCTTTTTTTATTGCGTCCACTGAAACTTCTTTTAACAGCATTAAAGCGATTTAGCCATTCGTTAGCCCAGTTAATATAAAATCGTTTATTGTGTGCTAGCCCATTGCCTAGGACACCGAAGAGCTCTTTTTGTTTTGACTGACAGAAGGTGTGTCTGTTCACGAGCAAACAGCCAGAGCTGAACGGACTGGTAATGCCTAGCACAAAGGAATGCCATCCTCAGCCTTAGTGTGACTTGCTACAGTTGGGACAAAGGGTAATGAGCAAGTAGTTATTATCGGATAACAATTATGCTGGGTTGTTTTTTTTGTTTTTTTTCAGAATTGGTTTTAATATTGTAACTTTTCTCGGCTTTGTCATCACTGGGTATGATGTAGTCCGAGACACTGTAAGAAAGAGACACTCAAATGATTCTGAACTGAAGTCTATCCAACAAAAAAAGAAATGGACTTCCTGAAAAAACACAAGCTTTTTTTTTTTTTTGTCATTGTTGCCTTTTAAATTAAATTAATGTTTAAAGAGTATGTTTTCAGAAGGCTATACTGACCCAGAGGGTCATTCACTGAAACTGGAACTGAAACATGATACCCACAGGCTATTTGGCAGCACAGAAGACTTAAATCAATGATTTAAAAATGAAATATGAACAAAAAAAACCCCATCTGTGTTGGGGTTTCTAAGAAAGAGTACTTACATAATCCACTTAAAATGCTGTGTAAGTTTTTTTTATCTTAAATCTTGCCAGTTGTCCTGATCACAAGTTGTTTGATCAGTAGCATCACAGAGGCTACTGATCAAACAAGTTGCATTATTTTACATATCTTTACTTGTGTGTCTAACTCAGATTTAGAAATGTGTCTCTACCGATGCAGGACAGATGTGCATCACTGCATACAGAAAATATTGGGGTAGATTGTAGTATTTATGAACAAACACATAGTTGTTGTACAGATGGACAGCTGTAAAAGAAAAATGTATAATTTGAGACAGTGTCTTTGTAGGATCATAAGAGTCTGCCAGAATATTCATACTAGAGTAGTTTATGATAGAAATAGAGTTTTTTGTCTCTTTGGCACACATATGTTGAATAAATAGTTAAATAGCAGTAGATTAATGACAGCCCATTCCCTCCAGATTATTTCGCATAATACATACAGGCTTTCATTGGTTTACTGGGAGTGCTGTTTGGCCTTTTAGGACATCATGTGCTTGGTGTCAAAAACTGTAAGTTCTCTAGCGGTGAATTAAGGCTGGGTCCAAAATGTGGCAGATTCCTGTAAACTCCAAGTTAACAACATTAAAAAGCATGTTAACAGTTTAATCCAAACAATGTCGGCCTCTAAATAGTTTTCCCTCCTGATTTTATATGTGAAAATTATGGTTTAAAGAAATCCCTTGTACAGTTGACACAAATTCCCGACATCAGGAATGACATTGGGCATTTCATTCTGCTTCCCATTATTGTGACCTCTGGTGAATAAAGAATTGGCAAAAAGCCGCTCTCATCCACCTGGATACTGTTGAGGAAGTTTTAAGGAACTCTTAGATCAAATGTTTTGCTATTGTTTAAATTGTTAGAAAGGATTTCATGTTTTTATGCAGGTATAAATGTATCCTGAAACTGATACTGGGAGATTGGAATGAAAAGATTTGGCTTTGGTAAGGCTCACTAGTTTTTGCCCATAAGAGGGCGCCATTGTGTCATTCACTGTTGTTGATGCAGCGTTGGTACAGATCGATGCTTTTGGTTAACAGATGCATTAGTTTTTCTTTTCAGCCAGGTGATACTTTTCATTTCACTTTGGGTGCACCAACCTAATTTCTTGGATTCGATTAAATTACAATATATTTTTTGGTGTAATTGCATCTTCTAATTGTTCGTCTTTGTATCGTTGATGGTTTTCCAAGTTCTTCTCAGTAGCATTGGCATGTGTTGCGGTGTTTTTCTTTACTGCTAGAATTAGCTACAATCACAATCACCAACGTGTACGTGCTTGATAAAATGGAAATGCAATAGCCTCCAAATAATTTAATGTCTATAATTTAATAAAAGTTGAACATGGGGCAGAATGTGATAGTTGCTGCCGACGACAGGTGAGAATGAAAGTTAGGACAGTGGCAAAAAAAGACTGAAAAGTTTTATAATAATAATAATAATGATGATGATGATGATGATGATAGACTTTCTTCCTACAAACTCAATGGAATCAGGCCAGTAACAATATTGTAGTATTTAAAAAAACAAAAGAAAAGTGTTGCATTGAAACGCCAGCAAAACTGTACAAGCCTCAATTTGTATGTTTGAGATAAAAGTCTGTCCAGTACCGTTAGAAAACGTGAACAAGTTTTCTAACTTGGCTGTTGTTTGTCCCTCGACAAACAAAAGCCCAGCTTATGTTTGAAGGGTTGCATCTGAACATGCAAACACTTCATGCCTGCTGTCACATTTGCTTCCACAAATCACTTGTTATGTACATATAATTCTTGTTTAAAGGATGTAATCAAGAAAAACAACCGATTCCTAAGGAGGGAAAACCTAAAATTGGAGACCCTGGCATGTTCACATCATACATTTAGGATTAAATATCCTTATTTAACAGTCACACCAGTGAAAGACTGACACTGTGTAATTGTCTGACAGAATGGGAATCTGACGAATCTGGATCAGTGGGATATTCTTGACCCCGAGTTTCAGCAGCGTTTGGAAGCTGCTCGATCAGTGATCAGGCAGCAGATCCAGCGGGAGCTGAAGATCAAGGAGGCAGCTGAGAGGCTGCGACGGGCAGTTACTAATCGCAAGAATGCAGCTGATGTGGAGGGCCAACTTAGGGCCTCAAACCGCAAGCTGGAGCAGCTGCACTGGGAACTGCAGGAACTCAACGCAAGGTCCATGGCCACAGAGAAAGACAGTGCCATAGGTAACAAAATCTTTTTCTCCTTCATGTAGAAGGAGGAAAACCAGTAAGGGTACAAGTCCATTTGTGTCACACGTTCTGTTGAATTTAACAAACTGAAGGCAAGACCTTAAAACAGGGGGCTAGAACAAGGTCAGCAGAGTTCAAATACAAACCCACATCCAGGTTCTTAACATAGGCTTGAGTGTTGCTGCCTGGTGTTATGGATGTAAACTAGAAAGGACAGAGAGGGAGTCAATCAGTAAAGTTTACATTATTATCATTATTATTATTTTTAAGCAAATAATTAGGACTTTGGTTGAAACCACTATCACACTGTAAATGACTTGTGTTGGTATTAGTGCTGGGTATCACCTATTTCTAGAATCGAGCATTACCTGATTCTGCTAAAGTGAAGCAGAGCAACGTTTAGAGACACAGCTAAGCATTTTGCAATTTCGCATGATTTTAAAAGGTTTAAATTTCTTCAGTATTGAACAGCAGAAATTAGATTTTCTTGTCTGAAGTCAGTTAAATAAAAAAAAAAAAACTGTCCGACAGCGCTGTACATAACAGTAGACTGGTGGGTAATAAACAACCGAATAATGCGAAAGTGAGAAACTGTTCTTGAAGTACACAGAGAGAGAGAGAGCGAGATGTGCGTGAAGTGTAATTTTATCGTGGTGGAAGCAAAACAGCAAAAGTTAGCATAAACATTGGCATGAATTCACTCTAAGGGAAATGTGAAGCATAGTTTGGATCTTCTTTTGTTGCTGGTTCAGTCAGTTTTGGTTGGAGAGAGACAATACTGCAGCTTCAGAATCGAGTGCAAAAAAAGACGTAACCACAAAGCGCGGACCGCCGACACGTCAGAATCGGCGAGCTGTCGGATTTCAGTTCCGAGCCATCAGGTGAGAAAGCCGACAGCTCGCTGATTCTGACGCGTCGGCGGGTCCGCGCTTTGTGTTTATGTCTTTGTGCAGAATTTGTACCTGCTCTCATTTACTGTTTTAGCTGTTTGGTGGTTGTTGAGATTTTGTGAGGTTTAACCTGAGATTCTGGTGTTTCTGGCAAAATAAGCTTGTATTTTAAAATCGATTCAGGATTTTAATGAATCGATATCGTGTCATTCAAGCTAGAATCGATTTTAATTGGAAAATCAAAACCCACCCCTATCTGGTATATTATGAAAACTATATTTAATATTTAGTCACTTTAGAGGATTAACCTTAATTGCTGAACCTGGAGGTTTAGGGCAGTCTTTAATGTACTGGCTACAAATAAAGCAGCAGTGCAGTGATGTTATCAGATATTCACCTAGTGACAGAAAACATGAGGTATAGATCGTTACAGAGAGTGAGGGAAACAAATGCACGATTTTGTAACACTTCAGACAATGTACGTATTTTTGTAGGACCTTGACATCACGATAGAAAGTGCCTTGAAGCAGCTGTTAATGTGATTTGACGGTATATAAAAAACAATTAAACATGCTTCAATCACAAAAATCCTAAGCAGTGTATATACGCCCCCCAGACAGGACGTGTCAGGGATGCTGTGTTTTATGTTGTGTGTGTCTTGACCACCACTTTTCCAGGGCCACCACACTACACAGAAATAAATGGCTTAATCTGAAGCTGGTATCCATCTAATATTTACCCTATTTGGATCCTAACCCTTTATACACCCTGTATGTTTTATTTTGTCCATGTAGGTCACTTAGAGGAAGAAGAAAACCTGTCAGGAGAGACATGTCAGTGGGAAGAGGTCACATCACCACTGGACAGTCGAGTCAGAACACTGAAGAAACAACTAACCATGGAGACCAAGGTCAAACAGGGTGCTGAGAACATGATCCAGACTTGCACTACTGGCTCGTTTAAGGTATAACAGAACATTGGCCTAGTTTTTAAATAAAGCCTCACGAGTACAGAACCCACTCTACACACTCATGACCCACACTACTGAGTGGCTCGTGGTAAATTGCTGTAAAACCTTTACAGTAATTGAATATATTAGCATTAGCATAGGAGCATTAGGCTTTACCAGATGCCTTTATGAATTAGAATTTCTCTTTGTGCAAATTAGTCTGTATTTTTGTTGACAAGGTTTTCCCTTTCTTTGTAACTACTTTTTATGAAGTAACTTAGAGATGTTACTTCACATTTAAAACTTGCACACATTTAAAGTTCAATGTAAGCCATGTTTATGCAGACATTTTGACATATTGGAGACGGAATGGACAGCCTGGGCGCAGACCACCATGTGTTTGGAATTACTTAGTTTCTTGTATAAACTGGTCAGAGAACATTGCACCATCTGAGCTAAATAAAAAAATCCACATCAAATAGTCTGCCTAACAATTATTACAGTTCTAAGCGTTCCCGAATACACAATAAACGTCCCCTATATGGGGTGTGTGCGTGCATGAGAGAGATTTTTCAGTTGCCAAGACCTTTAAGTGACTTTCTTTCTCCTGATCAGAAGTTCTGTGTTGGTCTGTAATTGTCTGTTTTACTTTCCAGGACAGAAAGATGCTCTCTGCTGCCCAGCAGATGTTGCAGGACAGTCGTACTAAAATAGAGCTGCTGCGCATGCAGATAATTAAAGTCAGTCAAGCCAGAGATGGAGAGGAGGATGGCAAATATGGTAAATCTTATCACTCACACACACGGACAGTGTTTTCACTGCAAACATCTTATACTGATGAATTGTTTTCAGTATGTTTCAATAAACAAAATGAATGCAAAACGTAATGGATCAAAAAGGACTTGAAATAATATCAAATTTATATTGAATGCAAAAATCACTACATGTTATTAAGCCAAACTCTTCACATATTAAAAAGGAAGTTTGGAGGAATCTAGCCTGTGTTCTGTGTGTTATGGTTCAAGTAGTTGGAGTGTGCTCAGATGTTATGGAAATGTCTGTGAAGGATGTCAGTCATCCAGGGCATCGCAGTCTAAGGCAGCAGTCCCCGACCTTTTTTGCCCCACGGGCCGCTGGAAAGGGACTTTGACTTTAAGTTAGGGTTAGGGTCCCAGACCAAGACAAAACTCCTAAACACAAACTTAACAATGTAGTGTATGCTGTACAGTGTCGTGAGGGACGTCTACACTGAAGAGACCAAACAGCCATGTCATAAATTTATGGCACAACATAGAAGAGCCACCTCGACAGGACAAGACCGAACTGTTCATCTGCATCTAAAGGTCAGAGGTCATTATTTCAAGGATGCCAGTGTGCACTTTTTGGACAGAGAAGACAGATGGTTTGAAAGAGGAGTGAAAGAAGCATCTATGTCCACTGTGAATGACCAGCTTTGAACAGAGGGCGGGGCTTATGACACTATCTGCCATCTATAATCCAGTTTTAACATCCCTTCCCAGACGCCTTAACACCTACTCACATCCTGGACCATCTGGCCTCAGTCAGTCACATGATAGGGTGGGGCTAGGTCTCACAATTGGTTCACCTGAAACGTTGAACGCTGATTTTCAGACCTTGGCCTGTGTGATTAGGCAAAGGATCAATGAGGGGTCCATGGCCCTGTTGGGGGACACTCCCATAGGGCTTAAAATCTGGGACTCTCCACCAGTCGCTCTTAGAACTGAAGAAGCTTCTTGGATGAAACGTCTTCAAGAGACTTAAAGAAGTCCAGACGCTCCTTAGAGCTCGGAAAGAAAAGCTTAGGGCCTGTTATGGAAATGTAAAGCTCAACAGTGATGACTAGTAAGCTGATCTCATGACAGCGACGCAAACTTCATCTTCTGAACAAGACCATAAGATGCAGTTGAAAGATCCAGAAATAAGACAGTACTAGTGTGTTTGTCACAGTTTTTAGGAAAGAGAAAGCGACCCAAAATTAAGACTGTCCACTGCGGTTTTTACTTTTGAGATGGTGTTTTCTTTCTTCTTACGGTTTTACGATAACAGTTAGGGCTGTTTTGTTTCATCGGCACGCAGGTCACTCTATGGAGATGATCAGTCCTGTGGAGCTGCGAGTTGCTGAATTAATTCACCACATGAAGATTGAATCCGCTGTAGCAGAAGGAGCCAAAAATGTGGTGAAGCAACTGAGCGGGCATAAAATCCAGGACCGGCGAATACTTGCAGAAGTGGGTACCAGCAGGAATGCCTTCACATACACTAACATAACAGCAACAACAAGGACATGATGGCTATAAATAATTAAAATAAACATGTTTAAAATAGAATTGAGTTCAAGATGACCTTCAATATATTCTACAACATGTGAAACTGCCCTGGGATGGCTGTGGCTCAAGTGGTAGAGCAGGTCATCTACCAATCAGAGTCCATCCCTGGCTCGTCCTATACATGTCTGGGTGTATCCCTGGGCAAGATACTAAAGCTCGAATTGTCTCTCATGCATTTACGAATGTGTGTGCATGTGAAAGTTTGTGAATTGCACTTTGCTTTATGTATGGTTTAAGTGCTAAAATGGAGTAGAGAGGTGCAGAGTAGAAAGACGGATCCATTTGCTATTTGCTTTGATTCATCTGCACAATTAGAAGCATCCTGTGTCAGAGTGATGCTGAAACACACTCATGTACATAATTGTGAAAAATTCAGGAATTCTGATGAATGATGCCTTCATCATTAATTGATTAATAGACTATATTAGTCTAGGGTCCTTACCTTACAATATAAAGCTCCTTGAGACAACTGTTGTTGTTATTTGATTATATATCAATAAAATGATCTTAGCAACATTTAAAGCCTTTTCCATAAAAGAACATATAAATGATATAGCTTCACTGCAGTTAAGCATGTTTAATGGGACTCCTGGTTTTCTGAAGAAATGTGGAATAAAGCTCGAGCCTGTCTGTGTTTTTCTGTATTCTTCAGGCCCAGGCGCGAATGCAGGAGTCATCTCAAAAGGTGGATTTGTTGCGTCTCTCACTGGAGAGACGTTTATGTGAGCTGGCTCATGATCATCCCACACATGCTACTATTAAAGAGGCTTTAGTGGTAGGCACCTCACCTTCTTACGGCACTCCAAAGAAACACTCCCAGGCTCCAGCCTCTTCCTCATCTTCATCCTTCTTCAAACCAGCCAGTCTAACAGGTTGTTAAAGTCTGCTAGTCTCTTTTAAAAGCAACATTTTTAAATAAAGATTCATCTTGTTAAATAACCTTTACCTGAAGCAGCTTTCCATTAAACTTTCAATAATGTTATCCAAAATAAGAACTAATGACTGAAACGCTTTTCCTTAGGTCGTTTGGAAGTATGTTTGATGGGTTGCCAGGACCTGTTGGAGTCCGTTCCGGGCCGTAGTTGTGTGACCGGTGTCTTGACCACCTCTGGGAACATCTCGGATATGAAGTCTCTGAAGGTACGAACCGGACGCGGTGCCAAGGCTGAAGACGTGTCCTGTAAGTTACCTCTCCGGTTTTTGCTTAGAAGTGTTATTTTCCTTTGTGTCACAAAATGCACAAATAGGTTAGGGTTGGCAACAAGGGCAGCACATTGGTGTGGTGTTTAGCACTCGAGTTCAAATCCAACATCTGGCCAAGGCCTTTCTTTTTGGAGTTTACGTGTTCTCCCCATGTCTGCGGTTCTCTTTTGGTACTCTGGCATCCTACCACAGTCTCACAGTCCAAAGACATGCAGTTAGTGGAGTTAATGGGGTATGGTTAGTGTCCATACACGTGAATGTGGATGTGAAATGTCTGTTTCTCTGTGTTAGGCCTGCGACAGGCTTGCAACCTGTCTAGGGTGTTTCCTGCCTGTCACCCCATGGTAGCAGGGAGGGGCTGGATTAAGTGGAAGAGAATGAATGGATGAACTGTACATAAAACAAACAGCTCCAGTCCATTAGGTAGCTATTATGGGAATTATTATGACACTGTAAGCAGGTTATGCTATGGTTGGTGGGGATTTACTTTTCAAAAGGAGAAGAGATGAACAAAAGCAGCAACACAGATTCAGTACGCCCAAAAATGTAGGACTGAAAATAAGCAAAGTGTTTTACAAACTCTGTAGACATGGCCGAATCTTTGGACCCATTTAATTTCAGTCAGCTTCCAGTCAGTCAGAAATGTTTGGATCGTGGCAGTCTTGTGGGCGTTACTGCTGCATCTTTAACTCTGCAAACCCCACCCAAGAGTTAGTGAAGTTTAGGAGCATTTCTGTGGGAAACGTAATTCATACTAAAAGTAGTTTCATTCCTGCTCCTCATGAACATGATCTAAATTACTTACATTTCCTCATTCCTCGAGGAGACATTCTTCTGTGGTTTGGCAAACTTTGAAGACTTGATAACATGAGTGTATTTCTTACTGAGGTAGATGGTCCTCTATATACATTTTGAAACATTTCTAAAATGCTTGTTTTCCTGTTTTTACGACATTAGGTCTAAGAAATGTGCTGAACTGATGGCAGCTGACAGGTTTTCTTTTTGATTAGTTTTTGACTGCATCTGCATCTGTTTTCTTTGTGTTTCAGCGGAGATAAGTGCAGTGCTGAAGGTGGACAACCGAGTAGTGGGTCGCACACAGTGGAGACAGCTGGGCAAAGAGGCCTGGGGCCAGAGCTTCAGCATTGAACTAGAACGGGTCAGTGGCTGCCACGTACTTGCTTTGAGGATCATTTCAAAATATCCCTAATACATTACGACAGCGTTAAATTCAATTCATTGCAAGTGCATGCAAATAGGTCATCCTCTGTTAAGAACAATCCAGCTTTAAAGAAAGTGATTTGCACCTGCACCAAAATTCAGCTGATTGTGTCTTTGCCCGTTCTCTCTCTCTTCACCAATTTCAGGGGATTTGGCTTTGTGGTTTTCCTTGTTTTGTTTTTTTTTAATCTTGTTCACAGACAGCAGAGGATCTCAGCTTGGTGAAGTAAAGAAGAATCTTTAATCCTCAGATTCACAGCATGGCCTTATTCTTGTCCAACTCCACACTTTTCTTTTTAGCGACTGCTAGAGTAGCCTTCCATGTGTTGCTTATCAGCATAATCGTCATTTATTCTCACCAAATTTAGTTTGAACTCCATTGTCCATCCTTTTAAGCAAGTTCTGATTGACTGTGATTACACCACAAACTTAGAATAACTTAAAAAATAGCAAAAATGTGTTTACTGGATGCTAACAACTTTTTTGCCCATTCTTCCTCTTTACAAAGAAAGGTTAAACCTTTAGTTTCCAATGTTTCTGCATTTATTTTATTGTAAAAGATGAGTGTATCCAACATGAAAAGTAGAACTGTTAATTGATTTATATTAAGCCATTTTTTCAGTGAATCGAGGCAAAAATCCTGCTAATTCAACTCACTATATCCTGTAAAAACTGTTGTCCTTGTTAAGACTCAAACTTCAGACATAAAAATCATTCTATAAGCAGAAATGTTCAAAAGTAACATTTGTGTATAATGTTTAGGACACACTGTCCTTTGCGGTCAGAGGTACAGTATTGTTCAAAATAATAGCAGTACAATGTGACCAACCAGAATAATCCAGGTTTTCAGTATATTTTTATTGCTACCTGTAGGTGCAGTAGATTCTCAGAAAACAAGACCCAGCATTCATGATACACACGCTCTTAAGGTTGTGCAATTGGGCAATTAGTTGAAAGGGGTGTGTTAAAAAAAATAGCAGTGTGGCATTCAATCAGTGAGGGCAATAAAACATATACTGAAAACCTGGATTATTCTGGTTAGTCACATTGTACTGCTATTATTTTGAACAATACTGTATATGATAACCTCTCCACACTGGGATAGCTACTAGTCCACATCCAAACATACTTTCTTTCAAAATTCAGGGTTTTTTGAAGTTAAATCAATTTTTCGGGCTATTGTCACATTGAAAAAGAGTCAGAATGACGGTGAAATCTGTTTGTGGCTATTTTGAAAAAAAAACATTCCTCACACCAAATGTAATAATTCAGACACAAAAATCAAAGCAAATTCAATATGAAATGATGAAAGTATCCGAGTAGTCATCCATGTGTGTGCGCATACGTGTGCATGTTTCTGTGTGTTGTTCTAGTCCAGGGAGCTGGAAATTGCTGTGTACCGGAGAGACTGGCGAGCATTAAGTGGAGTGAAGTTCTTGCGCCTGGAAGACTTCCTTGATAACCAGCGACATGGCATGTGTCTCCAGTTGGAGCCACAGGGTGTTCTCTTCATTGAGGTTCCCATGTTCATATTTAGTCTTGAAACTGTTGATTTACCTCCTGTAGCACGCATAGACTGTACATAAAAGATGGGCATTGTGACAGCTGTGGGTTGTAGTTACATTTGCAGTAAAGTGCACGTCAGCTTTGGTTATGTCATTTCAGACAGGTATCCCACGGGAACACACATGTGTCTGTATCCTGAACACTTTCTCTGTTCATTTCCAGGTGACATTTATAAATCCTGTCATTGAGCGTCCCTTCAAACTCCAGAGGCAGAAGCGCATTTTCCCTAAAGAAAAAGGTGGCACCAATTATTCATATTTTTTCAAGTTTGTTTTCAGATTTGTTGATGAAAGCTGATTTATCCTTAAGTGTTTTATCAGGCAGTTCTTGGATGGAAAATCTGATCATTTTCTTTTCATTGCATTTGATGCTAAACCTTCATCTCACCCTTTTCATGCTGATGGTAATTACATAAATAATTCAAAATGAAACTTCATGCTGTCCTCATGAAGTTTGTGACTGCTCGCTTCTCTCAGCACTGTTTTAAATCCAAAGCAGGTATTGTATTTCCAGAAAAACGACTGTTCAAGAAGGAACCTTTGGGTTTTTACAGACGAGAGTAGGTTAAAAGGATTTGGAGAAGCCATGGAGAACATCATGCTACCTGTAATATTGGTTAGCATGACTGATTTAATGATGGGTCAGTAATGGTAAGGGGAGGCATAGAGCACTACAGACTAAGCGAGGACACCCTGATTACCTTTAGGTATCAGGATGAAACTCTTAGACCCATTGTTATTGTCACTGGTGTAGTGGCTCCTGGGTTCCTCCTGGTTTACGACAATGCCCAGCCTCATGTAAGGGGAATATGCAGGAAGTTCCTGGAAAATTAAGGATTTTTTACCATAAATCCAGCAGAATATCTCTGAGCACGTGGAGGCTATACAAACTGCTCAGTACCATTCGGAGTTACTGCAATAAGATTTTAGCCATTGCCATCAAACAATGTGGTGACCTTTAATTCCTAATACATTATTCAATCCACATCAGTAGAGATATCCACATGGCTTCTTTTCCCATTGAGATCTGAGGTGTTTTCAAGATTTTTGGGGCACTGCATTTTCTCTTTACATCGTCTTTGCTGCATGTAAAAACTCTTCCAGTCATGTAGCTCTGATTTAATTTTCTCCCATCATTCCTGCTCACAGGGAAGGACTTCCTGCGTGCTGCCCAGATGAACATGAACTTCGCTGCTTGGGGCCGTTTGATGATGAGCATCCTGCCTCCCTGCAACTCACTGGAGCCCATGAGCCCTCCATTAGCAGCCCCCAGTACTACATCGACTCTTTCACCAGCTCAGTAAGGCTCTGTGTTGTGACCCGGAAATATCTCTTTGTGACATCTATGAACGACGAAACATTTTGCACCGCCAATGCAACCGCGGGTGTCTTTGTAGAAAAATAAGTCCAGTATTATAGAATGAAACCAAAGGTTTGAACTTTGAGAGCGTTTAAACAAAAGAGAAAAGTGTGAAAATGTTCATGCCTGTCTGAGAAAAGTGTATAAAGTGTGTAGTGAAGGGTTTTACAGCCATAAAACATCTAGAATAAAAAATAAAGTTGGCTACTTTGCGGATTACTTCGCGGAGGGACCGCTGTATCCCAAAATGTGGACGTGGCGTTTTCAGTTTCATATATAGTTATTACATGTTAAATATTTGTTTTGTTATGACTTTAATATTTACTATTTTTCTAATGTTGAAATCGTGTAGCTAGTGTCAAATGTGCAGTG
>VUQR01018446.1:53430-83263 GCA_015108515.1 Hemichromis elongatus | reverse complement strand
TATAGAGTCAGAGAAGCAGTAGAACAATCCAAGATGATGCAGTATACACAGTTGCTTCTCAGACTCCATTAAGGCTGACGGTGCACCCATAAATCTGTGTTTTTCCTGCTTATGTTCTTTTCCTCATTCGCTATACAAAGTGACGTTTGAACCTGACACATTTAGGCCATAGCTGGTTTAGGCTTTGATACACATATTTCTGTTGTGCACATATTTTTCTCAACACTGAATCACTGAAATAAAGCATTGCACTTCTTATTCAGCACTATGAAAGGACAGGGCCCCAAATCCTCTGTGAAGCTGTCCAACAAAGACAGGGAAGCTCCTGCATGACTCTACAGCTTTTTTTGGGGGGGTTGCCCCCCCTTTCTGCAGCCATCGGTACATAATGTATTCATATTTTGCCTGGTAGAAGATAACTGTGGGGGTAATAGTAAAAAAAAATTGTAGGGCACGATTTTCTTCTTTCTGTCTTACCCAACTCTGTTTGCAAGGAGTATCTAAGCCTGACAGCAGAATTTGCTTAACACATTACAACACTTAATATGCCGACACAAAGTCAATCACCCAGCTTCAATGATTTTGCTTAAGGAAGCAAACTATTTACAGGGGTTCAACTTATGGATCTGTTAACTAATGTAATTGTTTCAAGAATGACCCCCAAACTGTGTTGAATCCAGACGTTTAAAGGAGGATTTTTCATTTTTGTCCTACAAGCAAAACACAATACTAAAGGTAATGCTGAACTTGACAATGAGTGATGGCCAAAAATAAAGGTAGTATACATCCTATAGGGGAGCACAGCGTTCACCAGAACTGGGGAAAAAAAGGGACACAAGCAAGAAACAAAAGGATAAAAATATCCCTTGCCCTTGAGAAGAATGAAAGCGATGAAAAAAAAATGACAGATGGACAAGAAATTTCTTTTAAAGATATTAGGAAGGGACACGAAAATGCAGTAAGTAAATGTCAGAGAGAAGCAGAGTGCAGGAGATGAGCAGTGGTCCGACGGGACATGTAACACATGGCTAGATATTTACTGGATACAGTCTTCTACCACGTTTGCGGTGTGCTTCATCGCATGTTTTACAGGCTTGCAGGCCTACAGTTTCAATAGGGGTTATGGGCACCAAAGGCAAGCATGGCAAATCTTGTTTATGTCAGTATTTATTTATTTTATTGACAAATTACACTGCTTATCAAGATTGCAGAGAGAATAGACCATGTGTGGTTACTGGTGATTGCTGACATTGTTTGAACTCTACGGGCTGCATCGAACATCCAGTTCATTATAAGTGTTACAGGATCTGTGATTCCTGTCACCATTAACAACATCACAATCTCACAGCAGAATGAGTGACCCTCCATAACGGATGTCCATTAGGTAGCCTTGCACTCTCCAGGGTAATGGAAGAGTGGACAGAGGACAGAAACATGTATTAACTCCCAGTGGATTGATTCTCAGTATACGGGCAGTGGGAATGGGGTGGGCACTGCTGACATTTATAGCACCCTATGGATGAGGCAATAGGGGTGAGAGATGTAGTGGTAGTTAGGTACAGGGTGATGATGAAGTGACCCTGGTGCAAACTGCCGCTTCTTCTCCACGCTGCCCCTTTGCCACCCGCTGTAGCAAGGATTAATGAGCATGAACTGGTGAGGAGACACTGGGCTAGATTACAAACATACCACTTTGTCTTATGTGCAGCAGTTCCACAAAGTGTAGCGCTGCTCCCCTTAATTGGTTGCAATCCCTCCAAAGCCATTCTCCCTCTGCACGACCAGCCCGTGTTCTGTATTGTTCTGCGGGTGAAAGGTTGGAAGACGTAGGAAAGAAGGAACCCTGGGTAGGAGAGTAAAGCACATGTAAAAAAAAAAACCAAACAAACAAAAGAAAAAGAGTTGCTTGAGTGCCTTAATTTTCCTTATTGTTTTCTCACTGCTGGGCATGCGTGTTCATGTGTGTTTTCCAAAAGCAGAATATGAAACATTAAAACTTCGGATGGCCTAGATTCAGTGTTTTTTAGTTAGTCCAGAAACATGAAAGGTTGAGGAAAAACTGTTTAAATTCAGCTTGTTTTTTAGCGCCGGGCTTGATAAGACTATTTTTGTTGGTGATGGTGAAAGATTGATTGTGTTTGCAAACTATTTGAATTACTGCAAACACTGAACCACATCAAATGGGGTTGAATAGGAAAGAAAGATTAGAGGAGAGGTGCTGGCATAGATTTTAATAATTCCTCCCTTCGAGTAGCAGGTGCAATTCATACACAGGTGCTCACTTTTATTAGATCTCAGAGTTGTATCCTAGCAACCTGGCTCTGGGAATAGGCGAGTGCCCCGCCCATGCCCCAGGGGCTGCTGGGATTGAGATTCTGATTAAGGCTTTAGGCCAGTCGGAGAGGGGATTGCAAATCATCAGTGCAGCTCTTAAGAGTTGTGGGAACCTGGCAGCCCTGAAGCCTTGAGGGTCCAAAACCAAACCCAGAAACGATCCGAGAGAAACCTTGATGACTCAGCAGGCTACATCCTTATTGCCTCGTGGCCTGATGATCATGCGCTCTATGGAGAATTCACAGAATCAGAAGAGGGAGCATGTTTGAGCATATTCATACACAGCAGGCAGGTTTAATTGTTGAAAGTCCATGAACTTGTGTTTGTTGAAAAGCCTTTGAGCATGAGGCTTTGTTTGTATATGAATGTATTCAGATGCTTTAGTGTGAGGCTATGCATGCAAGAGTGTGCTCTCCTGTGAGCACTGTGCATTTATTATTTTTAATGCGATTCCTGAATCACAGTGGAAGGCTGCTAATGAAGCTCATTGGGTTCCTGGGCTTTAGTAACCTACTCCTGCTCTTTAGCAGCTGCCCCCACCCTTTTTCTCACTACTTTCTCAGTAAGGCTACGTCCTACAAATTTACAGAGATCCGGAGAAAAGTCAGAAGAAGAGGTAGTCGAGTGGTAATACAAGAAATTAGGCTGGCAATGTTTGGGGAAAACAGAGGTGGCTAAATTGGCAAAAATAAGAGAAGGGAAGGAGAAAACAAAGAAGAATGTGAGATACGTACTGAAAAAGACATCAGAGTGAGAGTTAGTGAAAGGGCTGCATGATGAGGAGTGTGAGATAGTGACTGAGAGAAGAAGCAAAGGAGGTAGATAATATGCTGACCCACTTTGCAGATACCACGCTGAGATGCTAACCAGTGCTGCAATAAATAACACACGGCAGGCCAGCAGAGCTTAACAGCTGCTTGGTGGCAGTCTGTCCAACCACTGCCCCCTCGTCCCCTGCTATTGCTGCCCTACAGCATCTACTCTTCCTCTTATATCAGCACCTTACTCCCACATTTTCATACTCTGAAGAACTGGGACATTTTGTGTATTTGTCTGAATAAAACTGCAACATGCCTCAGGCATGTGAACGGATGTGCGTTAACTACATAACTATGATTGGTCTGTGATAAGCAGATGCTTGATCACTGAGAGTGATGTGCATGTTCAGCAACCCTCCCTAACCTTTATAATACACAATTAAAAAAAGTGTGTGTATTGTATGAAGAGAGTTTTTTATGCTTGATTATACAAACGGTAGGCCAAATTTCAAATTTACAATAAAATAATATCGTGTTTATTTAAGTGGGAGAAATACTGTTACTGCTTTACTTTAGCTCAGCGTTTTTGCAGAGGTTAGGAACTTATTGGCCAAATAAATTCTTCTTTAGTGTCAACAATGTTACTTTAGGGGATTATTGATTTGCAGTTTTTATGTACCTGAGTCTCCTGTGAACAGAACGGTACATTCATCAGCGACCGTGGCTGAAGAGCACTTGTTAGTCGAGGCACGTTATTTGCTTGAATTTACTGCAAAGTACAGTCGGATGGCGATCCAGTGGCTTTATTCTAAGTGATCACCTTTATCTTATGATGACACGTTTCTATCCTGATCCTGATCCTGACCTCAATCAAACTGATTGCTTATGGAATGGAGTTCCATCAATCCATCGGAACTCCCAGATGTCTGTATTTATCAGTTTTGTAATATCATATCAATATTAAAGGCATATTATAGATCTTTCGGTGTTATTAAGGGGTTGGTACCTTGTCGTCATGTTTTCCCTTTTATCTGATATGTTTCTTATATATGTACTGAAAGGAATATGCATAAAAAATCTCTAAAATGTTTTTACTTCATGAAAATATATGTAAAAGTAAAGCTTGAACAAAGTATGTAGACACTGAAATGCAATTCTTTGAGATATACCATTACCATGGGAATTACTAAGCAGCCTACAGCCTTTTCAGAAGTTTCTGGTATCTTATTGGTGTTACATACTTTGATTCAGCGAAAGACTGCTAATGAGGTTAGCCGCTCAAGCTGAGAGTTTTAGCTTGATCAGTTTAAGTTGATCATAATGTGCTGGATGTGAGTTGAGGTGAAGGCTCAATTATTGTATCTTAAATTATAATTGTATGCTTTAGCATTAGGATTTTATTTTAATAAACCGTAGCCCAGTCAGTGAAATCCAGTACTCCCCGCTAAATGCTTATATGCTGAAATGCACTGGGAAAATTTTTTAGGTGAAATGAAGTGACCGTGCCATGAAAATAAAAGCATTTTAAAAAACATTATTTAAAAAGAGAAGTGACTTAGAGTTCTTTGATGTTTAAGCTTATATACCAAAGAGCACCTCAAAGAAAAGCAAATTGAATCCAGGAAGCACTTCTTGTCAGCTAACTGTTCAAGGGTTGCCTACATACTCTGTGCTCATCTGGATGCTTTCTACACTTACATTAACATGTGTGCCCAGCAGCACAGTTAGCTCTGTCTCTGTCAAACCTTCTTTAGTATAGAATGAGATTGTTTGCAGCTGCTCTTGTACTGAATTTGTCATCAAACACACACACACACACAAAAGCACAGTGTACTCAGAGGCCTGTTCAAAGCAAAAGCTCAAGGGACTCGTGTTTCTCTGTGTGTGTGTGTGTGTGTGTAGGGGCTGGGTGAGCACGTGAAGCCACTTGTCCTTGGAAGGGGATTTAGCCCTGGTGCTGGCAATCAATCAATAAGTGGTGTTGGAGTAAGGGGTCATGGAGATATAGCCCTCTCTCTCTCTCTCGCTCTCTCTCTCTCTCACACACACACACACACACACCAATAGGAGGCTGCCTTTTTTGTACAACAAGCAGAGGTGGTTCTGCAAATATAAAAAATGGATTTACACATGATCAGATGTGTAGCCAAGTTCATTTCTGGCTATATTCCATGCTTGTGTTTGAATGGACATGACATGTCAGATTATTCTTGATTCTCATAAGTAAAATCTTCTTTCTTCCATATCACATGGAAATAATTTTTGCCTTTATTATTTAATCTAAATACCACACATACAACCATATCTACTTCTTTTTCTTTTAAAGAACAGGTTGAAAGTGAAGGAACCCCCCCCCCCGGAGTGGTTACTTTGTGGTTGTTTATTCAATAGGATTAGCCTTTTAAGGAAAGTTCTGACATTTTGCACAATCTAAATAAGAAAGAAGATTTACTGCCAAGAGACTGCCTTCCATTTATGCCATAAGTTAATTACTAACCTTTGTGATAACAATAACACAATACATGGGAATACAATAGGCAATCTGAGATATTGTCATGCTGAAGAGAAGTGCTGATGAAGATAATCTCTGTGTTATTAGATACTTTGTATTATTAGACTGGAAAAGGAGAAGTGAACAGAAGGAGAAAGAAGAGAACTGGAGTGATGCTTCTGTGAAATGTCAAGCATGAAAAAGCTGGTTGGGTGTGGGCCTTTAATTAATCCACTTTATAAGGAGAACTGTTGTCACTGACCCACACACAAGAGCGTCATCAAAGGCAAATCCACTCCGCACTCACTGAATTAATTGATTTAGTCACATAAACGCATAGTGTTAAATGAAAACAGTGTGTTAATTTGCTAAAAACTTTGCTGTACGACTACTCACATAAAAGCTTGAACTAGCGGGCTAAAATAAGGCCTTTACTGCTTAGGTCTGACTTCTTGTCAGCTGTCGCCCCTGCTGTGATAGGATCTGATCACATTAAATAGATATCTTCTGATCTTAACTTCTTTTGTGAGCATGTGTGCGTGTGTGTGTGAACAAGAGAGAGAAACAGGCATTGCAGCTTTGTATTGCTTGCCATTGTGCTCTTTGGCAGTCCCCTGTTGGCAGCAGGCACAAACCATTCAAATTATTTTATTCAAACCAATGTGGCTCCTCCTCTAATAAATGGCCGTCTAATTTTAAACGATGAAAAAAAGAAAGTCTTCAAGCTCACATTTTATATAGTGAACCATTTGTTTTCTTGAGCTCCTAGTGGGGAGGATAAAAAAAGAGAACAGCATCTCTTACTCTTCACAGCAGTTGTTGTGGAGACAACATAAATCACCCAGTGTGTCAACATCTTTGTGATGGATGACCAGTTATAACATATGGCAGTCTACATCACTTTTGATCTGTACATTCACACCGAATCTTAAATAAAAAAAAAAGTTATATATAGACATGATTCTTTCTCTAGTTTCGCTCTACTCTTATTATTCATTGAAGGAGATGCAGGTATTTTGCTGCTGTTTATGCATTGTGACATTCTCTCCTGATGGGCTGGCTCAGGGGTGGAGATAAAGTGGATACAGATGACATGGCTGACTGTGCTGGAGGTGAAACACAGAGAGAAAGTGATGTAAGGCAACTTAAAGTCATCAGAAGGCCACGGCTCTGCAGAATGATAAACGATGCAATGCCACCCGTTTAATGCACCATCGTTTTTGGAGGGCTCTCTTTTGATTTATATCCTGTATTTCTTTTATGGCATTTTGTTCTTTTCATCACGATCTTAAAGGTGTTTAATGTCAACAACATGCATGCAGCATCTTGTGACAGTGCATAATGGTCCCAGCATGGTAGCTTATGGGTTACACAGATCCTCTGCCCAGCATTGCAGACCCATATGTGCATATTTAGCCATCTACTGCCACTTGGGGGCAGTGTCACTAATATCTTAAACAAAGTTGGCAACTTTTCTTTATGTTTTTGCATGTCGTTGGTCCTTTAGCTTTGCAGCTTTCACTTAAAAGGCAGAAGCAGGGAACCTGAAACAAGCATTAAATTAAAACTCTCCACTCTACTTTCTATGTTTGATTTGTATTTGCTCTTCTTTCTCTTGGTAGTAAACCCTGCTATGGTCATTCCCTTTCCCTACTCAAGCAGATTTTTTTCAGCCAATCAGCATGGAGGACAGGATGCAAGCCCATCTCTGTATCCTACACATTGGTTGAATTCCCATAATCCTTCTCTGCATAGGCTGAGATCTACACAAACAAATGTAGGACCATCAGTCCGTCTTGAAGTGGTTTTCTGTGAAAAGTACAGAAATGTGAGAGCCTAAGCTGAGAAAGATAGGTTGCTTGGATTTATTTATTGTTTACTCTGAACAGCAGGCTCAGTCATTGGGAAGAGGTCTTATTATGTGACTTGTGAAATCTCAAATGTTGACCTTTTCCTATACACATCATTATATTTCTTTCCTCAAAATGCTGAAATTCATCATCCTACCACTTTTTTGTTGTTGTTGTCAGTACTGACTAAATGGTGCAAATTTAACATCTTAAGTTTGGGCCTGGGATTTTTTATTTTACTACAGTACTTTGTTTGTTTGTGAAGTAATACAGATACACATATTACACATATTTAACAAATATTAGCCGACTGTTGTAAGTAGTAAATGGGCATCTGTCTTTCTTCCTTCCTTTCCTTATTTCCCTGTTGTACTGTAACTTTCAAACAGGGAAGTGAGCATAACTCTTCTAACACATCTTCAAATGAGCTAAGATCTCATAATAATCTGAAGGTGGCACTGCTGATTGCGATCATGAATCTGGTAGTTTTATGTTTAATGAGGTAGACCCACCTGGAGAGAAGGGAATCATCCGACGCTGCATGTTTCTTTTGTGAAAAGCTTTTCTGTAGCAGTTGGTTTAAGTCATTCTGCGAAATCACTGACTGAAAAAAGGGAATTGATGATGCAAGTTGGAAACGGAAAAAGAAAAGATAATTACAACATGCTTTTACATATAAAACATCACAAATGTTGATATATAATCATGCAAAGAGCAGACAACGATAAAAGTGTGTGGCAATGCAAAGAGGAAGAGGAGTGACTAAATATATCTTTTCCTCATTAGAATAATAAAATAACTTTCTCATTCTTTGTTTCTAGCAATCCATATAAACATATCAATAAATTATCCCCCCAACTACTGACCAGGGTCAGCTTAAATAATAGATATACTTGAATAAACTTTTAATGCCTTAAAACATGAGGAAAGAGAGTGTGTAGCACTAAAGCATCATTGGTGAAATGCTAAATGCAGCATAGACGAGTGATCCAGAGGGGGAAGTAGTGTTGTTTATTTGTTAAGGCTCATCCACATATGCCTGGTGCCTCGGGGGCTTCTGGCTCAAGCTTGGTTTTTCCTCCTCATACTGCAGGCTATTCACTCCCCTCTCTGACTTTGGAGGTTACCTTTGCAGGATTATTGTGAAGAGAAACAAGGCTTTTAAAATCAGATTTCCTCTATCAGTTGTTTTTAAAGTGATATAGCACGTACATAGAGAAGAAAAAGACATTTTATTTGCCGCATGCCACACAGCTTAATGTGTGGACTAGTGGATCACACTTTCTTTTTGTGTAAAGAAGTAGAAATACATTCTGAAATGGTTCACATTTATTCAACCACAGAGTTTTTGGCATTTAGTCAGTCTACTGTCATCTCAAAGAATTTCCTGTCAAAACTCAAAGAAACACTTCAGAATGGCTACTTGGCTTAGCTGCCTCATGCCTGTGTGGTATGTGGTATCACTTGGGTAATGTCTTTGTCGGTAAGAACAACAACGGTTCAAACCTCTTCTCAAATTAAATTTACTGCTCAAGCAGCCACTCTCACAACATGATCCAGTCTTCCACTCTTAACAATTTGAAAGACAATGCCTCCTCCTGCAAAAGGAACCTGGCACTTTTGATTTAAAATGTTAGTATTCTTGTAGTCTTGAGAGTTGGTAATAACAAGCACTGATTAATATGGACAAATATAAATCCACAAATGTGGAATCCACTGTCTTCTGTCCTGTACATTTTATGTTACTTTCTTGTAAGCTGCAGTGTTTTTCTCTTAGCTCTTTATTTTTCATTTTGACAACAATGGAAGCCTCTGACTGGTAAGACTGCAGGCGAATAACATGACAACATCTGACAATGGAAAATACAGTTTAACAGCAACTTAGTTTTTTTTATGAGCAACAATAAATAGAGGAAAAAATCAAAGAGAGATGTTATTTTACCATTTGGCTATCACAAATTCTCTATGCGGACAGCAACCTATGTAGTGATAAGGTTATGCCCTATAAGCGCTAGCTTGCAGTTGTACAGGGTATCGTCTAGGGGTCTGTCATTGCACAACTTTGCACAAGCACTGGTAGACTTTTTAGTCAGTGGGTTGTGAAGATCTTGAAAGCTTAAAGCTCTCTTCTGGGAACTAGAAGAAAAGCCTGTGGTATCTGCGATGCCCTTCTACTTTTGTAATGGACCAGACAGCCATCAGAGGTAAAGGAAAGTGCAGCTGAGTTTAAGGCTCCTTGTGGACCACTTAATGGCCTGTCACCCATTGAGACCTTGAGATTTTTGTGGTGGATTGTGCTTGGGCAATGAGCAAAGGTTGTAGCAGGTGATGCGCTGAGAGTTGATTGAGAATGCATGATGAGAAATGATACATAGTTATAGAATGGGTATAAGGGACAGAAACCACTGACATCAGCATAAAAAAGACAATAGAGTGGGTAAAGAAGAAGAGGGACACTTTGTCACATCTACAGCCATTAATGCTTTCTGTTGTTTTGGCTGAATGATAAAAGTAAAGTGAGTCTTAATGAGAAACAGAAGGATAAAAAAACTGATAAATGTCTTATGTGACCTAGAAACAACTAAAACTGTGTGTTTTAAAATCCAAAATGATTAAATTATACAACATCGCTGCACATGCTGCCAAATTGAAATGAAGTGGCCACACAGCTAGCGAGCTGAACTAAGAAAAAGAAGGTTAATGACCGTGACAAGCTAAAGGGGGAAGAAGTGAATCAAACACACTGTTTTCTGCCATAGCAGAGACTGTTAATGACCCTTTGAGGAAAGCAGTGAACCCACAATTGCCTGAAAGTGGCACAGTGACTAATGGCGCCATGTAGGTCCCAGGTATAAATACTATAGCCTATGTGTAACTTTATGACTTTTAACAGGACAGTGCCGAGTAGTGTAGGCATGCTCAGGAAAGTTTTTCTGGGTGAGAAAAAGGCAGTTTAAGGGTTAGGGTTTGCAGTTTTAAACTGACTGATTGTTAAATTACACTTTTCTACCCCACTCACACTCCTCAGAGTACAGTATCCTTCCCAAAGATACTTTGGCATCCAGGGATCAAACCCCCAACCTTTTGATTAGCAGATGACCTGGTCTGTCTCCTGAACCACAGCATGAGCCACAAATAATCAAATCCACACTTTCCTTCGAGGGAGATTATCTGTTTACCTGAGATTTAAACTTGGCTTAAAATATTAAAAAAAACCTCAGCAACCAGCTAACTCTGCAAAATAACAACAAAGTGGCAGATGTTTGCATCTTTCTACTACAAAAACAGCAACAGTAGAGATCAAACCAAAGATAAAAGTCAGAGTGAGTAGCATACTGTGTTTCATCTGGTGGCCAGAAACACAGCTTCAAATGAAATATAATGTTTCTTACATTACAACTTTCAATTTTTTTTTGGCAAAAACAACAACAACAACATTAAAAGCTTTCACAACTTGAGTAAAAGAGGTATGGTATTTTTGTGCTTTGTGTGTTTGTGTGTGTGTGCCCTTGTGGAGCACAAAATCCCAGTCTCCACGAGTTTGAAGGCATTTTTGAGACTCAAAATGTGGTTTTAGTGTCAGGGTTACGATTAGGTTATGGTTAGATTAAGGGTCAGGGTCAGGGTCAGGGTGAGGCATTCATTTTTGATTGTTAGGGTAAGCGGCTAGGGAAAGCATTATGTCAATGAGATGTCCCCACAAGGATACAAATACAAATTACAAATTTTTGCACTCATGGTCAACACTTGAAAAAATATATTATTTTAATTCAACATTAAAATACATTGACCACAGTGATAAACAACCACAAACAGAGTGTATAATGCGCTCTGAGTAAGTTACAGTATCAAAAAAAAAAGCAGCATGGTGAAATAAGCAACAAATGCCTTTTTGGCATCTCAGTTTTAAACTGCTCTGTTTGGGAATGAGAGACACTCTCGAGATTTATTATCGGCCTCCATGGAGCTGTGATCTGCGGATATTTTTAAACCTTTGATAAATAAATAAACCAGTTATTTTCTGGCTAAGGTAAACACAACTTTCTAGTATACAATTCAGACATGAACAATACAATGTTTTGTGAACCTGAGATATGAGGTCTATGATACAAACCCAAATGGACCCAATGGGTGTCTAGATGTAAATATTTATATATCGTGTCCATGTGTTCATACATTTATGTATATATATTCAAGGTCACTTGCAGACCCAGCTAAAGCTGTTTCACTGAGCATAAAGGATTCTGACAGCAGTATTTTGTAGCTTTAACTAATTCCAGCTCTACTGTCATGCTTAAATACCTTTTCCATGTACTTTCACGTCATTCTGGAAACACTTCTGAGGGAAGAACAGAGAGTCATAGATGGGATACATTCAATTTTTTCTTTTTTCTTTCTCAGTCTGCTAATCTGAAGTGTTGCCCTCATATAATGCAGACTTTTTTCTCTTTGTCTGTACAAGTGTCAAAATAATGCATAATTGTGGTTTGCAGGTTGTCCACCTTAGCTGGTGCTGCTCATAATGATGAAATATGAAAAACTAAATGACAATCCAATTTAAAGTGTCTTAGTTAGAGTTGGAGCTAAGGCGTGGAACATCACATTTTCAAAAGATAGTCTTTTATTTGGGCTTTTAATGATGGTGGTAGAAGGTATTGTCTAATACACTTGTTCATGGTTGTTCACTAGGTTAGGATTTGGTGACTGTAAAAGCCGCAGTATAAAACCAGTCAGTGACCCCTTGCTTCCTGTGTTTTCCTGTGTTGGGGAATTGCTGTTCTTGACATGACTACTGTTATCAGGAAAGAAATGTTTCCATCTAGCTATCCAGCTTATCCCAAGTGACACTGGGTGGGAGGTGAGGTACACCCTAGACCTCCTCACCAGGTAGCCAGTCTATCACAGGACTAACACAGACGGAAAGTTTAGAATTGCCAGTTAACATGACATGCTTGTCTTTGAACTACTGGAGGAATCCACAGTACCCGAAGAAAGGGGGACGGTGCTATTCCTCCTGCAGGATCAACTGGGACACTTTTCCTTTAATTTCTCAAGAGGACGGATGGATGGATGGATGGATGGATGGATGGATTTTCAAGAGGCCATATATAGCCACCAGAGTCAAATAATTGGCCCTATTATTGGCCATTTGGTCATATCAAACTTATGTGAATAAGTCTCTCTGTGGAGGAAAGATCACTTTAAATCTGAGTGATGCCCCACTGCCCTATCAGAAGCAGTTTTAACTAACTCCAGCATGGAGTTGGGATGAATTTTAGGGCTTAATTAGCAGTTACATAAGGAAATAAAATATGTGGTGTTGGGAAATGTTTCATTTGCTGTGAGCAAAATCTTTTCGCTCTCATCAAGGACTCTTCAATTCTAATAATGCAGCATTTAGAGCTTCTGGATGCAGCTTTGTAACCACCAAGCTTTTCACTTTGTTCTTTCTCTTGTTTTTTTAATTTTTATTTTTTAGTTTGCCCACCTTCATCATTCGTCCTTACTTTCACTCAGAGGTAGTTGGCATGGTGACCATCCATCTTTATTGTCTCCCCATCAAACAGGACTCCCCTGCAGGCCCAGGCTCTTTGTAGCTCAATGCCAGGCGCTGTGCCTGTTTTAGCTATCCTGATAGCTGAGTGGCCTTGCTGGAGCTGAACATTCAGCCTCCCACCCCCTGGGCAGCTGCTGGCCCTGGTGCACTACTGTGGATTGGACTAAATCTAGATCTTGGTATGGATTTCCTCTCTGATCTTACACATTGTAGTTGGAGTGTTTCTGAGTAGAGTAGAGACACTTTTTTTTTTTTTTTTTAAATCCCAGCCCCAGACAAATTTTCAAAAATGGTGCTCAACTTGCATTCATGAAATACATGTGTTCATTTGGCTCAGTATAACAAAAATTATATTTGTGTGTAAATATTGCAAAAGCAATTTCGTTTTCTTGTGAAAGGTCTTCTTTCTGTTGCTCTCTGACCTCTGTTTCTCCTGGCATTTCATTTCCTATGCGGTGAGAGCAGCCAAAACACTGAGCCAGGAAGACTCTGAATTAATGATGCAAAAATCTCTGACTAGTGCTGCAAGTTTGCTGCACTGGCCATTGAATGGACAGACTGTCGTATGTAGCCCAGCCATGATATCCATGCAGCTCCTCATACACTGTCACATTTCATACCTCGGCTGCGAAGCCGTATGGCTTATCTGGCAATGCAGGCTTTTCATTTCATTGAATTAATTCCTCCATTTGCTTTGTTTTGCAGGGTGCTCACATATTCATTTATTCACAATGGGATGTGTATCGTGGTAAGCGGATGCCTCGTCATTGTCATTCAGCTAGAGACAGAGCACGTACTTAACAAGGAAAAGCTCGTTAGATTAATTTTGTTTTCCTTTTTTTTTCCCAAGCACGCTACTCTCTCTCCATCCATTTGTGTAATATGAACGCAGAATGACTCTGTGATGCACCATATCATGGCTTTTGAGCTGACACCATGTCACCAATAATAATGGCATTACACTAAAGATTAAGGAGTTGAGCCATTTGTTGCCACTGTAAAGCCCCTTTGCTGATGTTTTTCAGTCTTGCAGCAGCTATTGTGGAAGTGGTTTTGCAAATGTTTCCAGCTTATTTAGCGTTTTCCCATCCTGACATCCATTAATCCCTCCAGTCTGCCCAGTAATCTTACACTGCCACTGCTGTGCAGACTAAACATTACTTTCTCCGCCAACTTTTATACTGCATATTATTCTCTTTACGTGCTCTCATATTTATTTATTTTTTTACATTTAGAGAAAGGCCAGTCAGCTACAAGAAAGCCCAGTACTGTTATTTCACTTTTTTGATCCAGGCAAAATTGCATGACCGCAGTCACAACCAGTGCCATCCAACAGCAAAGCTTTAAACTGCGGCCTTCACTTTCTTTCAGTGCTATATCCCGACATAACACCTACAATAAGTGCAGCTCACACCCTCCATTAATCCCATGATCCTTCTTACTGTCACATATGAGTAAGACTTTGAGGGCATGTTTTTACCTCTCACATGACCAGAGTAGCCAAAAAACTTTTTTTTTTTTTCTGGTGACAGCCTCAAAATGCAACTATCCACTGAAGATCAAAGTCAACATAAATCATAAAATCATCTGCAAACACAAAAAAACAGACAGACAAATGAAAAAATTGCCCTTAACATTTTACAGTTACACAAGGTACAAAAAGTCAAATGGCAAGAAGTTTTTTTCATGACTCCTATCAATATCTAAAAACCCGGGTCATACATGTGCTCCTGAGTACAGGCATATGCAAGGGTTTCTAATTAGATTCCTATACTACCTCAATCAGCGCTTTTTTTATTGCTAAGGAGAAGTGGTTCTGACCTCGCACCTCACTGTCTCGCTAAGGATCAATCTTATTACTTCTGCATGTAAGAGGTAAAATGTAGATTAATCAGTAGACTCAGAACTTTACCTTTAGGCTTTTTCTTGTTCTTGTTGTTTTTAACTTAAATCTTGCAGGTCATGATCGTGGGTTTTGTACACAGTGTTTTTGGTTATGGACCCAGCTTCCTGTTTCATATCTTCTCTTTGACGTTGTTGGAGTTTTCAGTTTGGATATTACCTTTGCCTAACTTGTTAATTGTTAAGTTTTTTCCTGTCTTCCTATGTTCCCCATACCTAGTCTGTGTTTATGTGATATTCCTCGTGTTAGGTTAGTTTTGTGTTTACTTTGCCATATCTCAATGTCCGTTTCCTATCTTATTATGATAGTCTCTTGTCGTGTGTATTTTGTTCAGTTTTGCTTCCCTGTTGCTCGTTAATTGATTCTGTTCACCTGTGCCTTTTTTCCCCCAGCTGTCTCTTTCCCTGATTACCTTGTGTGTATTTAAGCCTTCAGTTTTCTTTAGCCCTTTGTTGCATCATACTGTTTGTCTACCTAAGTGTTGGCCTCGTGTATTACCTGCTCGGATTACTGTTGAACCCTGCTTCCTTCAGCTGTTTTGTTTGTTTGTTTGTTTATTAAATCCTGTCCTGGAGTCTGAATTTTGGGCCGAGATTTTGCATAACCATGACAGTTACTAAATTATCCATGAGACCTTCACTTATTTTTGGGGAGCAAGGCACCATTATATTTAAACTCTTCTTTGGCTCCTTTATATAAAAATAGGGAGCAGAGATGAAATCAAACGTCTTTTCCAGATTTCGTTTTCCATCTTCAAAGCAAAAGCTTTTCTTTTTTGTTGTATCTTCCTCTAAAAAAGTATAACAGTGTGCTGATGAGGATTTCAAGCTCACCTAACTATACTTAACACTGTTATGCACCATAATATAGAAGAGGTTCCAAGATTTCCCCACAGAGGAAAGAGAGCTGAAGTGGATACTGATGTGCCCCGTAATTGAAATTAACAATCTCATACACATGGATCCTCAGAATCACGGCATAATTGCCTCCCTCATTAAAAAACATGTGTTGCGTCTTTGTGATCTGCACCAGGTTTCATATTAAATTGGATTATTGCCGCTACCACACACAGTAAATTATGTCATTCTTCTTCTGTCAGGTCATTTGGCGACTACATAGTGAGATAGCACTGTCTGGTGGCATAGTATATGCTTTACGTGAATAAGCTTTATTGCCGAGGTTTCGCTCTTCTGAACTTCAATTCCTCTCTATGTCCAATTCCCCCTTCATATAGAGCCTTGATCATTAGAAAATTTAATTAAAACTGGAAAAAAAAAGGAAAAAGAGGAAGGAAGAAAATTTGAATCAGATGGATTATCCACAGTGGTGAATCTTTGTTCCAGAGTGGGGGGTGATTCCAGACCCATTAACCAATTCTATTTAATGCTGTGCTGAAATATGGCTTCACAGTGATTCAGCAGCCATTATACTGCATTGCATTGTCATATGTAAGCATGGTGACCAAGCATATATATCAGATTACCATGTAGGCTTAAAACTGATCATTAAATAAAGGCTGAAATATAAGACTAAGGCTACATTCACACCGCAGGGGATTTTATTTTAATCAAATCCAATTGTTTTTGTCTGTTTTTTCCACACCACAAATAAAATGTGACAGAAAACGCGCTCTAGTGTGAACGGTTCACGGCCCTCAAAGCGGCCCGCATTCGCAAAAGAAGACATCACACACAACATGTTCTGTTTACGGAAGTCTTCTGTCTTCTCCAGCGCTGATAACTGGCGTCTGTCTTGTGTCAGTGACGTAAAAGACGGATTTAATGCAACGTGACCATTCAAACAGCAGTCACTTTCTAAAACATCAGATATGAATCGGATTCAGTACCACAAACGAAAGTGAACTAGATCGGATTTGAAAATATCAGATTTGAGCTGTTCACACTGTCATACCATGATCGGATATGGGTCGCATAGGGTCTAAAAGGTCAGATTTGATGCGCTTTCGCCTGCAGTGTGAATGTAGCCTTAAAGTACATCTAACCCGGTGGTGTATAATATTTTAATAACAAACGTCTAAAATGTAAATGTTTGCCATATATAACTGGACAGCCTTGTCCTAATCTAAATATGAAAAGATTGAGTTGTTTTCATCGCCGTTTTTGTGCTTTTTACACTTGTCTGCATTACAAATGAGAGTCAAAAGAAAATATTACTGTCTCAGTATTGAGAATATAAATGGACTGGTTCTTATATAACACTTTTCTACTTCACCTGAGTGCTCAAATGCAACTTGCCTCATTCACCTTTTTCTGAGCAAGCGCTTTCACACACATTCACTCCAGTGAATTTCACCTTGGGGTTAGTATGTTCAACAAAGATATTTGGCATGCAGACGGGAGCAGCAAGGGATCGAACCACCAACCTTGTGATGAGTAGCTGACCCGCTTTACCTCTTAGATCGTTGTTACAAATTGTCTTTTTTTTTTTTTTTAATCTATATTGTGCAGGTATGCACCTAAAGACTCAAGAACTGAAAGATAAATTATTAATAATGCATGTTTTAGCTGAAGTGTTGAAAACAGGTGTCAAGAAGAAATGGGTCATCACCACTCATATGTGTTGATGGATTATCGCACTTTCATTCTTTTCTCAATCACAGTGTGACTGCTCCATTTGAAAAGCCGCTCATTATTTAATGAAGCCACATTTGATCTCAGTAAGTACTTATCTTACTAAGCTGTATATCGGTGGGAAGTTTTCCTCTGTTGTCACAAACATAAAAGTTGAACCGCTTTGGTTTTATACTTCACACCCATTGCGAGTAATGATGCACATTTTATAGTGAATTTCAGTCGAGTTCACTTAAATTTATCATTTTGGAAAAGCTCGTCCCACCGCACTAAGAAAAATCGCCTTCTGTTGACTCATTGGCAGTCTTCAGTATCCAAATAGTGACACAAATCAAGGAAATCCATTTTAAGAGCTTGGAGGAAGGCTTTTAAAATCCTGCAGAATGACAAATCTGGCCTGTGACGATGAAGTTTAGCTTGAGGCACATAATCCATTTGTTCCCCAAATATTCTCTAGAAATGCTTTTTCATACTTACTACGAAGTTATGCTGAAAGTCGACACAGTTGACAGCCTCATTTACAGCCATGTTGCTGAAAAAAGTGACAGGATTATCACACAAAAAAATTACAAAACTCGCAGGTGTCTCATAGATCGTCTTTAACTTTGAAGATGTCTTTTCATATTATCTATATAGTCGTTTTCAGTAGCACAGATCGATACCTTGAAATGTTTTTTCTCATTTGTCAGTAATAAATGCTGAGATGCAGTAAAGTGGAAATACATGCAATTACATGACATAAATGAGTGATATTGTCTACAAGCAGTGTTTTTTCCTTTATTTAATATTTTGTTTATTGTTTTTTAGATTATTAGCATTGCAGTAGATCCAAATCAAAAGTGCTACAAAAGCAGGCATATTGACACTCAGCAGTTTGAGGATTTACAAACATGTCAAAATGTAAGAAAAAGTGTTTAACATTTGCCAACATTTGCTATTTCTTCTTAAGCAAATACATTTGACCAAATTTGTCATAGTCACAAATTCATCTGTCATATGTCATCCTTCCACTCATTCGACTAGAGGGGTTGGAGCATGCCCAAGATGACAGTGGGTGAGAGATGGGGTACACACTGGAAAGGTCACCAGTCTGCAAGGCAACTGACACAGACGGAAAGACAGCCATTCACACTTGCACCCTAAGGGCAATTCAGAATAATCAGTTAATCAAACATGCATGTCTTTGAGCTGTGGGAGATAACCAGAGTACCCACACAGGCACTGGGAGAGCATGCAAAACCACGTGCACTCATTTGAACAAAAGGTCAGATTTCCTTCAGTTGTAATCTTCCAATTGAAGCTGAGTTCAAATGACTCAGATCGATTCCGTCTTTTTATCAGAGAACCGCTCAAGTAAATCAGACTGTAGCCATTGTTCACCTGTAAAATGCAAGACTTGCAGCAAAAAAAAAAGAAAGAAAAATGCTTACTGAGTAGCACTGATACTGACAGATTGTTAAACTGCTTGAGGGACTGTCTCAGTGCGTTGCACTCATTTGACCATAGCAGATTTATAATAATGGATTGCATTTATATAGCTCTTTTCAAAGCACCTAAAGCGTTTTACAATTCCACTATTCATTCACACACTGGTGGAGGCAAGCTACAGTTGTAGCCACAGCTGCCCTGGGGCAGACTGACAGAAGCGAGACTGCCATATCGTGCCATCGGCCCCTCTGGCCAACACCAGTAGGCGGTAGGGTAAAGTGTCTTGCCCAAGGACACAACCAGGACAGAGAGCTGGGGGATCGCACTGGCAACCTTCCAGTTACAAGATGAGCGCCCCAACCCCCTGAACCACGGTCGCCCTTGATTTATCCATAGCATAACCAGGCAGACCAAAAGTCTGAGAGACATGCAACTTCATCAAAGATCCAGAAATGGCCAAATAAATAAATAAATAACACAACTGTTCAACAGAAGCTCTTCTACTAGGTACTTTTCAGGAAGAGAAACAAGACTGAAACACCTTGTGTGATCAAAGTTACACCTGCATTTTATAGTGGATGACTTCTGATTATGTAATGGATGGATAAAGATTAAAAAAAAAAATAGACTTGCACTATAGTGTATGAAACCTTTGTGGAAATATGTTGGTGGGAATGCTTTTTGTTTCCTTTTGAGTCGGATGCCTGCACTGAAACAACACCATTATTCAGAGATCAGCTTTTCACTTAAATGCTGAACTGATATTATGTGTGATGATTATTTTTTAATAGATTTTATTTAATAAATAAATAAAATATAGAAATGCAAAAGGTTTGTCAATATATTTCACCTTTACTGCATCAACCATGAATCCTGTGGCCCCATCGAATCTGATCTTTTATCCATCTTGCAGCCCATGGCCCTTTGTTTTCTTTATGTATAGGTTCAGATTAGTACAGTCACATACTATCCACTGTGCTTTCTCTTCTTCCTCACTTTATCTGTTACTCTGTGCATCCTGCCATTGAGATTCTGCTCACACTGGCCTGTCTAATTAGAGTAAGGCAGAGAGAAAGGAAAACTTCTTTTTGCCACACATCCTCTACCTCCTTCCAGTGCCTCTAGTTTTCTCTGCCCCTCCCTCCCATTCTTCAGTTAGCTGGATGACTCGAAGATAGCGCTAATTGATTTGTTAAAAGCCACTCAGTTTCTAATGGCATCTGGAGGACTACCTTGTGAGAAAATGAAACAAGACGGTTTATTTAAAAAAAAAGTTTTTTAAAAAGTTAAAGGACTAATGTCGCTCCTCCATTTCTGTTGATACCTACAGCTGTATGGTGCAGCCGTGCATGGTGGCAGAGATTGTGAGATAGTAAGGTGAATAATTCATTTGTTTGGAGTAGCCAGTCTAGCTGCTACATTTCCCTTTACAGGTCTGTGGTTTGCCAATCTGTTTATTTATTTAAAGTCATACTACATATTGGGCCCTTCCGCATATGAGCTGCCAGCTCTGAGAATAAATTATACACCACCTATTGACATTCTCAAAAATTATCAGTGTGGAGCTCAAAGTGAAGGAAAGAAAACATGATGTGTACAGCCGGGGGATTTTGCTGAGAAACCTATTCCGTCATATCTGCATTACTTTGTTTCATCTATCTATCTTTGTGTCTGCATGCGCATGCTTCCTCTGCTGTGGAGACTGATCAATATTTCAGTGAAGTGTCATTTCGGTTCCAGGCCTGTTTATTTTCCCTGTCTCGTTCAAGGATTTGAGATAAGCTGCCTTTTGTGCCTTCATCCCTATAGAAGCATGTGCATACATGCTCCACAGTGGTCATATATGTATGAGCACACACTCTCATGCGACAGGAACATTTTTCCCACCTCGGCTAACACAGCTGGGCCAACAAATCGCACCACACAACTCTCCAAATTACCCAGCTGCCCCATGCTTGTTCCAGCTGCCCCAGTGTGCCATGCTCATTTATAACAGAATCTATGTGGCAGGCTCCAGCAATGCCCATAGACACACACACAAATTCCACTCTACAGAAAAGCATGCATTTCTCCATATGTGTCCGTCCTGCTGGTGACTTCCCAGCAGTTAGGCTTCGTTTCAGCTGGGCTGGTTCTCCCTCACAGCCTGCCACCTGCTGCCACATACACATCCTGATCAGTCACTGTTAATAAGAAAATTCAATCAGCAGTTCATCACACATTTCTTTACCACACTTTCTTACCAATTTCCCAAAATCTGTAAAAAAACAAAAAACCCTAAAGAGTAAAGAGAGAAAGAAATTCTGGCAATAGATTCGACATTTTCAGGTCTGTACAGTCAGGTATCACCATCTTGAATTTAAAAATATCTTTGATCCATTCCCTTGATTATATGGATGCGTGCAAGCTGTCAAACCCACGTAGCAGGCGCCGCAGATAGAATTGTGTTGTTTTGTTAAAGAGAACAGATTTAGCGATGTTTTTATCCTTGCCTTGTTTTTGTTGTACAGAGGCTTCTGCCTAATGATCTGCATCAGATTAGGAAGACAAATCATTAAACACAGCGGTTTGTTGCCATCCTTAAATTGACCTCCTTAGCCATGCAATGGAGTGGAAACCATGTTTTTGAAGCAGTCACTTTTTAGATTGTATTCCTGATTTAAACCTTTCCCCTTCACTAGGGGAATTTCCTATCTCCTGCACTACCTTTCTCCCCATTCGCATTAATTTTTATTGTCTCACCTCATTAAAGCCATTTTACACTCTTTGCTTAAAAAAACGTGTTTTTCTCACTGTGTTTTATCATAGTTAATTTCAACCTTTACTGTCATCCGTAATAATCTGTTCAGGTTCTGTATTGTGATTTGCATCCTCATATCGTTTTTTCAAAAACACATGCTGACTGCAACCTTTCGCTGGATTGTAACTGGGCGGTAAAAAATTCAGTCATCGTGGGCTTGTTTTTGGTGATAACATGGAGCAGGCGCTGTACTTTTTATGGCTAAGACACATTCTGCCATGGCAATTACCACTAGTTCATGAGCTTTCCTTAGTCATTTCTGCAGGACAAAGTGTGCAGGAAGAAAGACGAATTTATTTCTCAGCAAATGACTGTACAAAACGTTTTGAATGCTCTCTTTTTGCTTGATTGGGATTTTTTTCTTGAGCGTCTCCTCTCTATGTTGGAGTGTGGCCCAGCTCACACACGATAAATGAAGCACTTTAAGAAGGTTTCTCCTTTTAAATTCCACTCTGCAGTTTCTGGTTAATATTTTAACTAGCTTCCCACATTTCAAGACTCGCTGTGGCAACACCATGATATTTTATATTATGCCCGACTAAGCCAAACACTTAGCAACGCTTGATTCATTGAAATGCTGAAATGGTTCAGGGATAAAATTAGGGCATGAAAGCAAAACGGGAGAAGCAAATAGTTATCAATAAACAGATTTGAAACAGCAGATGGGTCTCTTGGAGAGAAAGCGAGCAGAGATGAGTGACTGTACGCTGCCACTAAGTGCATGTAGAAAAAGGGAATGATTTTCTTACCATGTTTATGCTAGTTTTACATTAATATCTACACAGCAAAACACAATTTCTTATGACCAAAAGAGAATTATCTAATCCTGTTGTAAAAAGGCACTGAGAGCACAAATATAACGGAGGTTGTGGTCTCCCTGGCTGCACTGCAGTTGCCAGAAAATGGTCCTCTAATAATGGCAAGTGTTGTCATGATGGTGCAGAGTATTTTTGTACAGCAGACAGATAATAGTAGTTTGGAGTGCATCAGTTGGCCGTGTGATCAGTTCAGTAATAAAGTTCATTTGAGAACTGTGAAGTTGTTGTTTTTCTGAGTTTTTTTTGTGAATTTTAGCTTTGCCTTTCAAGGCAGTTATTACACATATTATTTGCAATCTTAATGCTGTTTTTTGGCATCTAATTGAGTTGTCAATGTATTAGTATTTTAGTGGAGTTTTAGAACATTGTATACACAGAAAGCTCTAACCCGAAGCTTGACCTCCTATGAGAAAACCCTTCTGACTTCAGGCACATATAATGCAGTATATATAAAAAGTACATTTGTTGAGAAATAACCAGTATTAGCCATCAAAAACCACAAAATTCCTTCTGCCTCCCTTTCCTATGTTACACTTGATTAGAGTTAGCAATTCAATACTTGGCTACATAATTGTTTTTAAGCAGAAAGTTTGTCTGGCACCTAAAATTTGCTATACTTAAGCGATTATCATAAAATAATTTATTTCACTGGCCCTACATTTACCTTAATATTCATTCTTTAAAGGCACTTACACAGACAAATTACATAGGCCTCAACCAAGGGCATTTTAATATGAGTGGGGGGAACAACCTGACAAATTTCTCTCTTTTTAAGCTGCAAATCCAATTCTAATCAGAAGAATTATTGACTCCTGCAAATAAACACTTGAAGTGAATTAACTGGCTGGCAGGGCGAAGTCAAGTACATCCGCTAGACAATAATTATTGGATTAACAATGGATTCCAGTGTGTCTTCCAGTGCAATCATTAAAAAGGTTAATTGAAGCCACTCTGAAATGCAAAAAGCTTAATAGCACATTGGAATGCTATTTGCAAATATCAGCAGAATAATGCAGAAAATGTTATTATCGAGATGCATTTTACATTACAATAGCTTACAGGAATAAGCCTTTCCAGTTAAAAGCTGCAGAGTTATTTCTAAAATCTATACATTCACACAAGTGGAGTCATGCTTTGTATGGCCAACAGACTGCTTCTGTGAAACCAAACATCTTTTTGAGGATGATGATGATGATAAACACGTCCTAAAAAGAGAGTCTCAGATCGCTTATGTTCTGTGGCTGCCCACAATAGTCTGACTGTGCCCTAGGGACACTCAACTCCATCAAAAAGGAGAAACAAACAGAATCAGCAACAGACTGTCTGCTCCTGCTGTGTAGTAGAGTATGTCCTCGGCTGGTGGAGCTGAAGATTTGATGATGTGGGTGTTTGTGTGAGTGTGTGTGTGTCTTTGTGGAGTGAAAAGTGATGAATGAGAATTGATGCTCATTAGTTTTTCCTGACAGTAACATTGGAGGGTTACACCTGTAACATATTTCTGATGGAAAATAACATTCCTGTTTTCGAGGGGTGACCGGCTTTGAAAGAGAAAAGGCAACGTGCAGCTGTAGCGAATTCTCTGACAGCTGACAGACAGCCTGAGATAGTCTCACGGTTTGTGTGTGTTGGGTTAGATGAGTAAAACAGGATCAAAGAGCTGTGTGGTTTCACTGGCAGAGAGAAACACACTTTACCAGCATGCTTCTCCAATCTCTACGTTCCCTGTTGTTACTGAAGCAACCAACACACATGCATGCTATGACTGTGGCCAAACACTGACTGTGCTGTGCTGGGCTATTTTGTTGCTGTGCAGAAAGACAAACAGGCTGAACTCCTCTTGTGTCCATCCACCAGACCAGAGCAAACCAACCAAGCCCAGCCGGCTGCTGCAGCATTTCTATGCTTGTTTGGTCCCCCACAGAATCTGCTTCATCTGACAGTGACCCAGCACCAGAGCCACCTTCATAGGCAGATGTCCTGAAAGATTGATGAGCAGCACGAGCGTGCAGCCATCATGCAGGTGCAGTTAACAGAAACAGTTAATGAGCTCTTAGAAATACAGAGACTAGACCCGTTTTGTCTTCGTATAGGCTGCTTTGGAATGTGATGCCCTCTCTTGCCAGCCTCACCTTCATAATAATTACTCTAACCTCAATCCACGGTCTCCTCAATTTCTGAACTTTGATTAACCCTAATTTAAGCACAGAAGGTCACTGGGCAGGGTGCGTGACATGTCAGCCAGATCTCTAAGTTGTTGTAATGTTCTAATTGTTGATACAGGAAAAAATATGGTTCAATGTACAATTTCTTAACCTTACATGAAATTTAGTTTAGATAGCAAAAAATACTTGTAAACGTATAACAATCATTTTCAGTGTTTTGCAATTTCAACTTTATGCTGAAGATGACTTTCAATTATTTGGGTATAGGGAGAAAAATAACTCTGTGTCCTTTTTGTGGGAAGCATCTTCCCATTAAAGGCTACAGTATGATATCCAAAGACTGCCATATTTTAAGTTTTTTTTTTTTGTATGATAATATAACTGTAACTGAGAGCAAGTGCTCCCTGAAATAATGGAAAAAGCATGCCACATTACCCACTGTTCCCACCTTGCAGAGTAATGGATGATGTAGGTCAACTTTTACCAGACTTGATTGAGTAAAATACCAACCACCCATGCAGAACATGGGTACTATGCAAAGCTCAGTTAAATGAATTTCAATCTGCAACCCTGGCTCTTCAACCTCCCACCCACCTTTAAAATGGACCCAAAATGGCCAAAGGAAGTGTTACAGTGAAAAATCACAAGGCTGCCAGATACGGCAGTGATTTTGATGAATTTCCTCATCAAAGACTCGTCACGCCATATGGCAAATCTGTATTTTGCATCTGACCTTCTACTGTTAAATACCTTGTTTCACTGCAGCAAGGTAAGCAGATAATAGCCTTCACTCACACTGCAGAAACTGCCATCAAACACTTCTGGTGATGCACAACAATGTACACGCAGAAAGTCAAAAAAAGGGGAGAAAAAGAAATTCTCTACATTAAACCATTATACGTCCTTGATCAGTGCTGTGCCAAGCTGCTAATGGTACTTGTGAACTACTCACCACTATGGTACGGGGATAGCAATGACATGCATATTCAAACAGATATTGTAGATTGGACTATATTAAAAGCTACAGCAGGAAATGTTGATCTTTTGATTGTCTCCAAGCTGACTTCATCCTGGTATATTGGTCAGAGCTGAGCACTTTTTTATTCAAGATGTAATCTTTTTTCATTAGAATAAATCATACCCTAAAGACATCAAACTAGGAGGAGGTCATTTACCAACTGAAATCTGAGAATGACCCCTCCTGGGTTCAAATGAAAATCCATTTAGGAAGATTTCACTAACAGTTTTGTTCCACTTTTCTGTGGTTAAATGGGTTCAGTCTCCTAAGGTTCTTCCACTTCTACACTTTCTATAACAATATGTATTTTTGTATGAGGGAAATGAAGTGTAATGAATGTGGAAATTTGGTATATTGAGCCCTTATTAAAGCATCTGAAAAACAAATAAGACTCAAGTGTGGATAAAAAAAGAAAACAAAAAAAACCCAACACTTAAATGTTGTACTGGTAATTATTTGATATGAGATCAGGTACCAGCAATAAATCCCCCTCCAACCCCCCACCCACTTCTATAAATCCACCCCACATAGCCTACACACAGACTACTGGGGACCATGGCTGGACAGGCTGGGTGTGCATGGGTGGCTTTGGAGAAGTGGTGTTTACTAGAGTGGGCTTTGAGAGGAGGGATTAGTCCTTTTCCACTTAAGCAGTGGGCAGTGGTTTCTGGCTCTGCTGCTGGACCAGCCAGCTCTCCACTCAGACAGATAAGGCAAGTACAAATGGCTCCTGAAGCATCTTACAGCATATGCTAATAGATACTGGGATATACTCATACAAACACATGGGCATAGGCAGAAAATGCAAGTATGCACATATGTATGTATCCAGTGTGTATCCAGTTGTTTCAAATTAAACGAGGAAGCTTGTTTTATTAAAGCTCTTATTTCAAATATATATATCTGTGTGCTCCTCAGATGCATGAGAAATAATTACAACACATACGTTGCAGCTCATAAACATGAATTCACTGGCTTGCTTGTGGGTGGGATTAGAGACAAGTGGAGTCATAAATGGAGTAAGGATAAGTAAGGATAAACAGATAAGGAAAGACGAAGAAAGAAGAGTGGAGGCGCCGAGACGTGTAAGGAAGGCAGAATAGAGTTCCCACAGAGTAATGTGAGAGCAGAGGAGGTTGTGAGAGGTATGATGCAAGGGACTGGATCTTTCTGACGGTAATCGCTTAGCTACCCAAAGGGGACAACTCCCTCTTTCCTGCTCTCTCTTCCTGCTCACTCCACTGTCAGCACGAAGACGAACAGGCGGTGGATTGAAATGTAAAAGAGGCAGAGGATCAGAGACAGGTGGAAAATGAGAGGACCAAAGGGCAGAGTAGGGGAGAGATGAGGCAGAAATGGTGCCAGTCCCTTCACTTGCACGGGGTAGAAGCAGAGCAATTGTGCCTGTGTGGTTGTGCGTTCACCTGCGTGTGCATGTGTCCATACTTGTTTATGAGCAGGTCTCCCAGAGACACGGTGTAGATTATTGTTAGAGAGGATCTATTCTATCGAATCACTCCACAAACCCCCTTCAGGAATTGTCACTCGTGAACATCTCCTGGGAAGACGGGAGAAGCAGGATGAGTGAAAAGTAGAATGATAGCCATCAGTAATATAAACAGCTGGGGGTAATGCTGAGACGAGGATGCATTCAGTGCTCTGACTCCCCTGCCAGTCAGCTCAAGGCTAAAGAATGCTACACTATGTTCCATCTATGTGAATGTTATGCCCTTACACGTAACAGACACAGCACACAAAGTGAAACCGTGATGTGAATGGAATTACATCAGGTCACTAAGGTTTAAAATAATGATGCAGGTTACATAAAAGAGCGACAGCTATCGAAGCCATTCTGTAGATAGATACTAATGGAAAGAAATATTTTAAGGCTAGAAGTGAGCTTATATTTACAAACTAAAAAATGAATCTAATAGTATAATAGTACTCCTCTGTATAAGTGGAGGAATGTGGCGTTTATGTTAAATTAAACACTGAGAGGTTAATTCTACCGTTTCTTTCGGAAACTGCCGGCCAGCTCTGCCTGGCTCCATTTCAAAGGAAATCAAGCTGAAGCCCTGACAATCAGCGATCATTCTATTGTAAGGCAAATGGTGCATAAGGACACACTCCTCTTCTGTGGGCTTGATGCATGTATCATATGCAGGCATACATTTTTAAATGTTAACTAAATGAATTATTCATTGAGCTAATTACAGCCATGACTCATTAACATACATGTGGACTATGCCTGATGATATTCAAAGAAAAAATGGCTATGAATCATGGATCGCCCACTGTGAACACACATCAATCAGCAATGCCTTGTTCAATAAATAGACAGTAATTGGGCCCAAAGAAAGTTAGTTATTTGCAGCCAGACCTTGTTAAATTTGGGAAAAAAAGAAGGTTTTAGTTGGTCCCCAACTGAAAGTGATGCTTTTTAAAGACTACATCAAGAGTTTTGGCCTAATTTAAACAAATGAAATTATAAAGTGCTTATTATTTTCTGCCTAAGTTTTAGCCTGATTTCCCATTTCCCAGGGAAGACACCATACAGTTTATAGTCTTCATGTGACAACACGCGCTTTCCAAATACAGCTATTTTGTATGTTGTCATATCATTTCTTGAAGAAAAAAAACACTCAATCCATTAAAATATAACTACGATCAAGCAGAAAAAAAGACATTTTAGGTGGAATTTAGTGTCACAGTCCTATAACATAAACATCACACTTTTTCTTTGTTTCCTCTTTTCTGACTTTCTCATTTAAATGTACAGTGAATGAACACTGCCTTGCAAAAATCTCTGAAACAACATCTAGAAACCGTCTTTGCTGTTGCATCCAGGAATTTAAAACCTTACTGACTGACATCTAATATTTCTATTGTTTCTTACTAAGAGGAATCCTTTGTCACAACGGCAGTGTTCACTTTCTCTGTGCTCATGTGAGTTTTCTTAAATTCACCAGTGGTGCAGCTGTTAAAGAGAGCCTCTGAACTTTTGTCACATAAAAAGTTACTTTAAATATTTTTTTTTTCCACTGCCATGGTCCCATCTGTTAATTCTGATTTTAGCAGGAAACTAAAAATGCAGTTTCTGTCTGAAAGATATAAATAGTCAAGACTCAGAAACTCAAAAACTCAAAAATTGATCACACTAATGTGATTTTTTTAAGCATCTTAACGTTTTAGCAGAAACAGTTACCAGAATGGTCTTCATCTCTTTAACACTCTTGCTACTATCTTATACACATCTGGGGAGTGGAAAGAGGCTTCTCCTCCAGGCTCATCATTAGTGCCAAACATAGGGACTGGTTCACTTGATCAGATTTTCCCTCTCTTCACTACACATGTTCTCACCCATCTCTTTTCTAGCATTTCCAGAACCAGACTTTTCTTGCCTGACAGCCAATGAACAAGGCAGTTCTATTTTCGGACGAATGCCTCTGAGAAGTCATCAGAAATAATGACAGGAACATTTAATAACGTGAAGAGAAGGATGGCTATAATGCTTCGTAGCAGCCTCAGGGAAACAACGTAACCCCAATCAAAAGTCCAGCGTAGCAAATAAACAATAAGGAGTATGTGTAGATTGTGGGCTCTTCCTGCTGTGTGAGGCTTTTTCCTAAAGCAGGGGGTGTGTGTTTAAATGAACAGGTGTGAAAAGTGTCAGTGTGTTTGTGACTATGTGTAAGTAGCCAGTGTGCATTATGGTATGCTTGCTCACATTTATTGATCAGTAGCCTTGGACTTCCTGAACCCTTTTAGCACTGACAGTCAGGTGGCTTACTCTCACCCAAACAGCCCCCAGTGCTGATTGAATGTCAGTGTTGAGGTCGCGCAGCACTGTGGTTCTACTTGACTTACCATGATAGCATATCTTGGAAGTATTTTATATTTTTAATTTCCTGCCTGTGTCATACACACCCATTCTGCACCGCTGGATGAGGAAACACTTTAGCAGTGCCATTCAAGGCTGCCTTCATGCTCAATAATATAAAACAGAGGAGATTAAAAAGCCAAATTGCAAATGTGCAGATACTTGATTTTTAAAATACTCTGGTAAAAGTTCAGCTACGGATTTAACTTCTCTAGTCAAGCTAGTTAAAATTACGTAAGTAAC
>VUQR01018446.1:40887-53410 GCA_015108515.1 Hemichromis elongatus | reverse complement strand
GCACCGCTGGATGAGGAAACACTTTAGCAGTGCCATTCAAGGCCGCCTTCATGCTCAATAATATAAAACAGAGGAGATTAAAAAGCCAAATTGCAAATGTGCAGAGGTGGCAAAAACACGCATACTGCACCTAAACAGAAGTGCAGATACTTGATTTTTAAAATACTCTGGTAAAAGTTCAGCTACGGATTTAACTTCTCTAGTCAAGCTAGTTAAAATTACGTAAGTAACAAAAGCTAGCAACAGCTCTTTGGAGAACATTTCTAGAAGGTTTTTTTTTTTTTTTTGCAAAGCTAACTGAACCTCCACATGCCATATTAATATAATTATAAAAACAAGTGAATACAAGCTCTATTTCAACTTAAATTCTAATTCTAATTAATTTACACAGCTTGAACATCTGTTATGTAGAGCACTTTCAATCCTCCTCTTTAGCGCTAGCTACATGGTATAGTACTACGACCACAAGCTCTGGATTGTTCCACCCCACTTTAATCTCTGAGTATAGAGGTATCAATGATATAAATTTTATATGTTTGCCTATTTTATCTTGATATGTGCAATAAGTGCTGGTAATGGATACAGCAACAGGACTGTTTAAGCTATTGTTCCCTCCATTTAGGTTCAAATCGATTGAAACCAGTTGAATTCAGTCAATCTGGTATTGAAAGGGGTAGAAAGTAGAGTTATATAGATATAAGTTGAGGTATATGTGTTAAAGTGTAGGAAGTAAAAAGTCAGAGAAATAAATACTCAAGTAAAGCACCAATGCCTTAAAATGCTTAAGTGCAGTAATGATGTATTGGGCTTTGTTACTTCCCACCTCTGTACATGTGACATTGCATTTCCCAGGACCTGATGCATTTTTCACTCTGTTGCATGTCATGGTTGCCTTTTCAGTACTGTTTTGAGCTTAACTGATTTATGGTCTCTGTCAGAAAATAAACTGTCACTTTTTCCATGGCTTCCAGTCTAGTTTATTTAATTGGTCTTGATGGGCTGGCTTGGAAGCCCTATTTCCCACTGCTCGTGAGTTGAAACCTACATGTTGAAAAGTAATTTTATTGCTAAGTTGCCATGAGCCTTCATTTCTAGGAGAGCTCATTTATATCTATCAGTAAAATAATTTCATTTATCATCTTTGAGAAACGATCAGGGAGGAAAAAGCAAGAAAGCTCCTAAGGTGTTAACTTTTTATCTTATCATTTTCTAGCTAAATCCGTGCTAGCATTTTGTTGCAAATCATTTACGAATCATTACTGAATGAGCTGATTATCTCCCATCTGTCTCATGTTAATTTTCTATGCAGTATTACATGAAATTTCACATTTAACAAATTTTTATAAAACAGTTTAGAGTCATTTAGCTACATGTGTTACCTGGTAGATTTTAGTAGTGCTTAGATGCAATTTATCTCCCCTATGATGAAACTTTGTAAGTGAACGATGAAATGACTTCCAAACCTGAGGCAACATTTGCCACTCCATTAACTGTAGTTGGCAACTACACACCACCAACTTCTCAGCCAACAATCTCTCAGGAATTCAAAGTGGGGGTTTTTTTTGAGTGTGTGTGTTGTTTGTTTTTTTCTGAATCTTCAAAGTACCAACAAGCTTATCAGAACAATCTAGTCCAGATAAAAGTGAAAACTAACTGTATTCTTTCAAATTGATGCAACCCAATTCTGTCAGCTCATACTTAGATATGTCTGTGGATCATTTGAAACACATTCCAAAACGATAGCGTGCAGCAATCAACTGATACACAACGTAATTACAGACAGAGATGGAAATAACCTGGTTGACTGATGTAAAATGTCTGATGGGAATGATGGGAAATTGGCAATCAACAGTTTGTGTGTGTGGCACATGAGTGCAACCCGGTACCCGGTACCAAAACCACTAATGAACTTGACTGCCCCATGAGCTTCATAAGAAAGCACTTTTTCTTTTTAAACAGGCTTTAACATACACAATAGACTAGTGTAACAGCCATGTTCAAAGTACGATGCCACTACGATGACCAAAAAGATGAGACACAGTGATTATTTTAAATTAAGGTTCTAATAAATCTACGTTGTTGGTGGTGTGTACCTCGGGACACACCAAGCTGGGACTGGCTCTAGCACCCTGATTGGATGATGGATGGATGGATTTCAGTAAATCACAGTTGGGTATGTGAATATAACCAAATGAGCGAAAGCAACACAACTGGCTCCTATCTGAATAGCTTCTTTAGTACTGACTTCGGGGGAGCTTATGGCATTTAACCTCACATCTGACCTCAACAGTTTTCAAACAGCTAATAACTCCTGGGAGTCCTTACCAATTAGTAGAGAGAAAGCTTTCAGTTTTTAAATTCAAGCAGGTCCAGCTGTCGTGGTGTAGTATTTAAATATGCTTATGTAATCACAAGTACCAAAACTATTTACTTAAGAAGAAGTATTGCTTTGTCTATGTGTGCACTTTCTCAGCTCCACTGAAAGGTACTAAATCAGGTTTTACTGTCCCTGTGCAACGTCCAGTCTTTCTCCCCATGCCTCCTAGGGGATCCTTCGAATAGCTTAGACCTTTCAGGTTTAATTCTGTTTGGATGAGCAATGACATCAGCCCATTTCGGCAGCTGTGTCAGCCTCACTGGTGAAGAGGACTGCAAAAGAGCCAACGGGAGAGGATGTTAAAGAGCTACACTTTATTTTTTATATCTTGGAAACTCTTGTGTACAAAGACAGTCAAACACAGCCTCTTGCATATACGAAAGGGTGTTAGCTTAGCCCCAAGCTAGATGTCACACTAACCAGTTTCAATGGAAAAAACAAAAGAAAACGATAAGAGAACGTCCCCTGAATTTGCACCAAGGACAAAACTGTAAATTGTTTGGTATTCAGAGGACATGGTGGCTATACTGCCTATGAAGCAGTGTATGTGTGTGAAAGTTTGTATTATTTATTTCAACTCGGAGAGTCTCCAGTGCCAGACCTTGGAGGACATCAGCACACATACTGTACATGGTTTAAAGGTGTCCTTGCTTCAGTAATGTTGGGCATTATCAGTGCCAAACCAGCCACAGTTCCAGACCGTCTTCCCACCCAAAGCGCCAATCTGCCAACTTTTGCTGGCTGACTACACTGAATAAAGTCTGACAAAAAAGAAAAAACAGCAAACAGATTTTTAGATGCAGAGCCTTTGGTTTTGCATCCCCCTTTATCAGTAGGATGTTTGTGTTCATGGATGACTGCAGCAGAGGTCACAATCACACAGAGAAATAAAAAGCAGGAGGATGACTAGAGAGAGTAGAATTTGTTGTGCTGTGTTTTATATTGGCGGGCAGGTCATTTAAATATTAGGATTTACCTTGATAAAGACAAGCGCAGGAATTAACTGAGCGCGTAAGAACACAAACGGAGCAATTAAAAATGCAAACAGAACATGGAACGCAATTAATTCTATTAAGAGGACATTCCCAGAGGAGTAGCGATAAAGCCACTTACGGATGTGTCAACAGAGGCGTCAGCAGAAACAGGAAAGAGATACATTTGATTAGGGCCCAGCCTTGGTTAACCACACAAACGCTTAATATATAGTGAGGCATCGAAACTGTCTGTAGAATCAAACAGTCACAAGCTTTTTTTTAAAAAATATATATGATGAGAAAGTTGTTTGATTTTATAGAAGATAAAATGAGTATGGAGACAGTGACTGAGGTACAGTTTGATAGTGCTGAAGGATGCAACACTTTTTCCTCTGATCAAAGTGACGACAGCACAAAAAGTGATTACTGTATAGCTCAGTGAACTGAGAAACTTATTGAAGAGCCCTCCTTGTTTTAAGTAATAATTGAATTATTAATTTTTTGTCATGATAATAATTACAGCTGCTTTAGAGAAACACAGTCTTCCATTTGCATTCTGTTGATTTTTAACTTTACTGTAATTTCCTTTTCTGCCATCTCTGTAAGTAAGGAGGTGACTGCAGCAGGGAACTATAACAGGAGAATTGGTTGTGTACAAAGGCCACATCTGTTTAAAAATAAATGTGCAGAACAACAGAGTGCTGAATTCTAGTAGGCTATCTGCATAGATGTCTTGTTCTGTATTGATCTTTATTTAGCAAATAGCTCTGTGGCTGTGAAGAGGTACAGGGAGAACTGTGAAAAATGGTACATTGATTACCACAACTAGTGGTATAAATAAATCAGTGGACTTTGTTTGGAATGTTAATAAATATCTGCATGAGCTCTGCCTTATAACATAGGAACATCAAGCAAGTTTTGTTTTTGGAACAGGGGCAGGTATATAACATAATACTATGCCTTACAGCATACCATTCGTATGGGGAAAATTAGCATTTCTTGATAGAAGATGGACCTTTAAAATTACCCTCCATTTCTTCATCTGCTGACAGTCATGCACATCGATAGGAAGATACATTTATATAAGTACCACAAGCAAAATATTAGAACCTGTAATTGGAGCTAGCAAAGTTTAAATGTTATTGAAGTGAACTGTCCAGAAATTAGAAGTTTATTTCTTAAAACACACGGAGAGACGTGCCAAATGAGTCTCCATAAGATGGTTGTATACATAGCAAGAACATGGCCCTTAAAGAAGCAAGTCCGACTGGTAAGAAGAACAGAACCTATCGATTCCCTGGCCCTGCTCTTTGATCACTGGGTGGTGGCGGGGACTCTGTAAAATCTTCCAGCAGGGCGGAAGAAATAGCCCCTGTCAAATCCTCTGATATAGGCTGAGTTTGCACCTAGAAGAAGTTGGGGAATGATGAATGTTTTAGAAGCTAGCACTCCAGGAACTGGGATTTTACAGGCAATCAGCTCTGGATTGAATTGAACCAGACAGTCACCAGGGAGACACCAATCTCAGGAGGAGCAAATCTAGACTACAGACAGAACAAGAGATGCAAGGCTCTGCTTGCACCACAGTTGCCTTGCCGATCTCAAGAGATTTCTCAAAGCAGATAGTTGAGGCAATTATTAATTATTCCTCCTCTTTTAGAAGGAGAACTAAGAAAAAAATGTTAATAAAATGGGTGATAGCAGAGAAGACTGAAGGAAACCATCTTTACTAAGCAGTTTTATTTTTAATTTCAAGGCATAATCAACTGGAATAACTCTTGAACTCCTCAAAATGTAAAGTTTTATTTATAGAGCGACCACAGGAGAAAATATATATGGCACGTTTACTGTTTTGTAAAGTGCTACTGCCATTAAAGAGCACATTATTTTACTTGTTTTATATGTATAGTGCTTTACTTCCTGTTGCCGATCAGATAAGGGTTGTTACAGTAAGTTGAAACTTTTTCTCACTAGTTGATGCTACACAATTCAGAGTCAACAGTTTTTGACACGAATAATTATGTTATCCTGTTAAATTAACACCATTTATTATAAATTTACATACAGGAAGGAATTATATTTGCTGCCCAATGTTAATATTGCTATTTTGTTATTAACCACAGCCTCTTCTTGCTACATTAACATTAAAATAACAGATTGCAAACTTGCATTAACTTGCACGTCAACCACTGTTTAATACATCAATGTTGTTGAAACCGGAGCCTTACTGACTCCTCAAAATTCCTCCTAAAGTGTTGCTAAGTGTTCTGAATGTCAACTGCTTCAGCTGCTATTGAATGAAGGGGCCTGCTTGTATGCAGCGTTACTGTGTGAAGTCGTGTGTTAACTGCATAGTGGCTATGCTGGTATTGATACTGTTGCAAAGGGGCATTTAATCCAATAATAACTACTAGTACCAGAGAATCCATTTTTTCAAAATTCTAATATAAAGTGCCGGGCAGTTTTTTCATTTTGTCTCAGCATAATTTGATAAATTGATGTCTCAGTTAATATCACTCTTTGCTGCTTTTGTAACTGATACAAACATGTGAGGCATATTGCGATTAATGGCTATTTGATATAAAGTGTGAAATAGCTGTCAAAGGAGGAAAAAAGCAGGGAAAACAAGGAATGACCTTGAGCAAGTCCTTGGTCTTGGATGCGTTTTCTTTTTCCTGGTGAAATTGCTCCACTGCACATCCGTCTTGAATTTTTCAGTAGGAGCAAGATTATGCTTGCCACATGTTCACTCAGTGTATGCACTGCTCAGTACATCCATCCATGTTCCCTATTTTAATAATTTCATGAAGTCTGCATAAGTTAAGACATCCTTCTACCCCTAGGTTCTCTTTTGTCAGGAAGCCAAAACATGTGGACATGTTTGTCTTATTTACCATCTCTTCCCTGCCATTCAGACACTGTTAATGCAAATGTGTTGTAGTCTAAAAATGCACAGTTTTTTCTTAGTTTAGCCAAATTTTCACTCTGCTTCTGTACTTCAAAATGACTAATATTGAGTTTGAAACTACCGAATCTGTGTAAATTTATTGTGTTTTATTCTTGAATGGATGGATTATTAGTAATAATGTCACAGACATGTGTTGTCTGTCTGACTGGGTGTTAAGCCTTGATTAAACGCCACTGTGGTTGAGGACAGCTGAAGGCCCAGTGGCCATGTAATCATTCCTGTTGTACTTCTTTGAAGTCCATTGCCTGGGGCGCATGCGTAGTTGGTGCATTGTAATGTGAATTCTCCCCAGACGGGTCCACGCGGTCACAAAAAACAGACAGTCACACAGATATCCATATTGACCCTCACGCTCACCATTTGAAGAGAAAAAAATGTATCACTAGCATATTCACAGACATACTCTCTTATGATTTGTCCCAGAAAGTCCAGTCGAGTCACTGACCTCATCTAGGATATTCCGTTTCTCTGTGTCTGCGTACCCCAACCAATTCAGTCATCTTGCCTGCTTCTGCAGGACAATGGCAGTAGTAAGGTAGCAGCACTGGCCTGTAATGATGCCCAGTTCTTCCCACAGCTCACTGGCATCAGAGTTGGCAGTTGCTAGGTCCTGGAGCTCTGCTGAGTGGGCTAGCTGCAGCAATAAAGCACTGAACGAGGCACTGAATGAGGCACTGGTGGAGATCAATTTATATGACTTGTCCGCCAGAGAGGATTGTCAGCATTCAGCCTTGGAGAGCAGGAATTGACAAGAGGACAGAGATTTTCTATGAAAACATTTGAGATGAGAAGCCACAAGGTTTTTCACTGTGTAAATTTGGTAAATGCCTTTCTCTATCATTTCAACACGACCAAATGCTGTTGCTCCCTTCACAAGCGTGCCTGATGAAAACGGCACCGCCAGCAGTGCATGACTTCATCCATGCACTCACAGAAAAACTGTAGCACCTGCTTAAAAGTGCATTTTGCTTTGTGGAGCTTCTTACACTCATTTTGTGAGGTGGAGATCTTTGTCAACATTGTGGGCCATTGGATTGTTACCTTTCCCACTGTATGTTTTGTAGCATTAAACAGCTGCCATCAGGCTTTGTGTCACGATTATTTCAACTGACCTGCTGCTCTGCAGAAATATCATCCAGAAGGCGTTTTTCTCTTTGTCCGACGTGAGGTGTTCCCACGCTTCTTTGGAGAAAACGCTCATTAGCTCCTCATTATCCTCAGCATCAGCCATTAGCAGGAGGACCACATCCATCTCATTGCCCCACTCGGTGCCTAGTATGGCAATCTGAATGTGCTCAATTGGCACCTTGTCTGGGGACTTTATTGAGTCTTTTTTGGATAAGCTAGCCTAGTAGGCTAGCCTGTGATGAAGGCTTTTCAGAGCAAAAATGGATGCAGAATCCACATAAGCACAGTACAGAAACAGCTGCTTGGATGTGTTGCCACCCAAGGAACAACACGCATCTATGATGAGTCTCTGAACCTGAGATGAACGCTGCGGTAAAGTTCCCCATTGTGAAAAAGAGAACAAGTTAAAGCTGTTGCTGATCTTCTCGTCTGTGCAGATGTTATGCAGTTAAACTATGAATTTTATCCTGCTTACAACACCCACATCCACAGGGATCCGAGTGGTCATGTGTTATACATTTTTAGTTGTGCTTTGAGTTGAAATAATGTCTAAATATTTGCAACAATGTGTATATGGATAGAGATTGGCATTTTTTTTCATACAAACAATAGCATTTATTGTATCATAGAAAATACGCCCATGCACTCAAACTGACACTGTCTTCTAGTGCTGCAGTTCTTTTAGCTCAGTAGATTAAATATTTAAAACAAGATTTTTGGTCTTACTTAACTGCATGTCAACATGTCCTCCACTATGACTCAAACTGGTCTGTGGGATCAAGAAGCAAGTCTGTCTTGGGTCAGTGATGTTTTTACAATGCCCAACAGACCCTGGTGATAGATGGGTTAAACATGAGAATTTTAAGTGTGGGAGTTTCAGTCCTAACAACACCATTACTAATTCATTCACTGGGTTTTAACATACTGGGCTAAAGTTGCCCTTCAGATGCACTTTTACTTGAATTTCTATCCTAAAGGCATTCCTCACACATAATAGTATAATTCCAGCAGGACATTTTGCATGTGGTGTATTGATTGTTGAGCAGAGTGCCTGGAGGGGTGACATTCATGTGTTACAGTATATGTAGACTCAGGGGCTATGTAAAGGCTAAATCTTTGTATGTACGTCTTCTTGTTTGTGTACTTGTGGCTCCAAGGAAAATGACAATGCCCAGCTGTGCTGCATGCGTTCCCCTAGGTGATTCATCGATCGGTGATATAGCAGAGCCTGGCTCAACAGTGAGTGTCTAGACATGACAAAGAGGTGAGGAATACAGAGATATAGAGAGACTGAATCAGAGGGAGAGAAAAAACGCAGTAAACATGTAATGCTGAAGGTAAAGAGTTGCATTTAGAGACTCCAAATGTACTGCAAACTCAACATGAATTGCTTAAAAAGAGACTCAAAGACTGACACATGACTATATAATTATGCAGTGTCACCTGAATTTCTCACCTCCTACCATGAATCTCTTTCTTACATAACCTCATGCTGTTCAGCAAAAAAAAAATTACTAAAGGCTACAAGGCCATGAAAAATGTAATGTCAAGTTAAACGCATTAGAGTGTACCCAGGTCCAGTAAAAACGGTCTGATCTATAGGTGAAGAAAGAGGAGAAGAGGGGAGGAGAGGAAGGGAGGATTTAACTTTTTAATGTATTAATTTACCCTAATTAATTTATTTATTGCTCATAAGGCAAGCCTGTTGGCTTAAAGCAGTGGTTCTTAAAGTTGTAATGACTAATTTAGAAAACCTATGAGTTTTTGGAACTTTTGCCTATGCACAAAACCACATTGGATTTTAAATCAAACAAGATGTGATTGAAGTGCTGACTTTCAGCTGTAATTCAAGGGTTTTAACTGAAGTATTGCTTTAAATCTTTAGGAATTACAGACATTTTTATACACAGTCACCCATTTTTAAAAGCTCAGAAATAATTGGTTATATGGAAATCATTTTAATAATAGGATTGGTATGCTTTGGATCATGAGCTGTTCCTTTTCTTCACCATACTTTTCTAATTATTCTGGTACAATCTCTCCAAAGAATTTATATCCCAAACTGTGCTCTTTTAAATATTTAAATATTTTCTATGAATGTCTAATCAGCTCTTTTTGTTTATGAGTGTAATCAGTGTAATGTTTACACCTAATTGTAAATTCCTTATTTATATTCAAGAAGGTGGGTCTTGAATGTAGACTTTGAAATTATGTGGCAATCTCTTTACTAGTGTTCTTAACTTGGCTAAACGTTGTGAAGGGGTTTTGCTTAACTGAAGAAATAATTATGGCATCATCCTCAATAGTTATCTTCTGTTTTTTTCCAGGACTCTTGATGTAGCTGTCATATGTTATATTAGCCACATTGTAGATTTCTCTAAATAGGTTTATTTTGGGTTTTCATCATACTGATGGCCTTCTTCATTTGCATCAACATAGTGAGAGTCTCAGACAGAGCACAAATGAAGTTCAGTTTTGGAATCCGATTTCCGATGCTGCTCCCTTCACTGTTTTGGCCCAGTTGTCAACCAATAAGCATTTTACCTATGTATAGGTCATCCACGTCCAAATATGTCCACTTGGGATCTTTGAAGTACATGCGACCACATTTGTTAAGAGCCTTCTCCTTTTATTCTCTGAATGGAAACCATACGCAAACGGACACATTTCCAGGACCATAAATTACCCTTAAGAGGAGATGATCAGACCTCCCTTTTCCCTGCCACCTCTTCCAGCTCATCCAGATACCAAGGTGTTCCCAAGCCATCCAAGAGATATTTTTTTCCTTGTGTCCTTGGTCTCTCCAGAGCCTCCTAAACATTTAATACATTTCTTTAGCTTGTGCCTTGAATTAACACTCTTGAGTACTGATTGTGGTAACATACTAGGCAAAAGCACAAAAATGTGTCACTGTATTCATGGAACTAGCTGTGACAGTGTGAGTTCTCACAAGTCGAATTTGCACACAGAGCAGAAATTTATTTTTATAATGTCTTTGATTTTTTTCGTTTGCTACCAGGTGACTTTTAAATTTGTCTAAACTATGTGTATTTGTCCATTTTTCTATGCTGGTGTATTACTGTATGACATCAAATTTGAAGGAACTAAATTTACAGTAGTGCACTCTTTGCTTGACACATAAAACGGTACAAAGAAGGTTCACCACTGGCCCTTGGGCTCCACTTTAAGAAGCCTGGGCCTGGAGAAGTAGACTTGTTCAAAATAGTAACCATATGCCCATAAGATAGCCAATGGAATATGGTCAGCTATGGACTCATCTATGCAGACATCAGATCATCACTTCCATGCATCATTCTGAACCATGGGCTATCCACCATCCATTCCCATTAGCCTCCTATATTAGATTTCCATTTGATATGATGAGAGGTTTTATTTTCTTTTTTTTTCTTTTTTAGAGCGAAAGAGAGCCACTCTCCAAACACCAATTTAAAGAGGGATAGCAAAGTAATCAATTCACAAACCAGAGACTGCAAACTGAATTACCTGGATGGTGAGCCTGGTGGTGGTAGGGATCAGCAGTGAGAGCCAGTTTCACACCTATCCATATCAAAGGCTTTAAGGGCAGGAGAAGGAGCTGTGAGTTCCTGAATAGTAGCAAGGGATCAGTGATGATTAAAGCTAACCTGAGCATAGCAAGAAGGCAATACAAAAGGGCTATGTGGAACTCACACTTATGTTCCTGATTGATTTTCCAGGCTTCAGGCTTTGTAATGTCCACCTTCTGTGGCCCTTTTAAAGGTGAAGCAAAATCTCATTTTGCTTCGCCTTGTTTTGACTAGCAGAGAAAGACTTTTTTCACTATCTTTTTTAATGTTTGTCATAAGTTTAGGGGGGTTGCAATGACCTTTTTTTAATTTCAAAACTGGTATCTTCAACTATATACATATTATTCTACATGTGTACATGGGCCACCGAGCTACGCAGTAGCAATTAAAATTGTTGGATCAAATATCATAACACCACAAGAGAGAGAAAAGACCCCGGTTCAGCTAAGCCAGCTGTAAAATATTGTGTTTTATTCTAACCAGGTACTTGTAGTCAACTTTAATAGAGACAGAAATAAAACGGGATGAAATAATAACTGCTTAGTGACAAGAAATCAGAGCTGTACCCACTTTTGAAGCACTTATACTGTCAGAGAGTTTTTGGTTGGAATTAGAGCATCAAGCCTTGTTTACATTAGTGATGGTCGGTGATCAAATACAGTCAGCGTGGTTGAGCAATTTTTGCCGAATGTCCATTTTTTATGTGTTTTTTAATTGATTTATTAATCTTTAACTTGCCTCACTTATGTGTGTGTGTGCACTGGGTTCTGATTTGGAATTGCATGGAAAAGATATGTGTGCATGTTATTGCTGTGCCTTCTAGAAGACCCCAATGATCTTAATACCTTTTCCTTCATTGTTCTCTCTCTCTAGTTTCAGTTCTGGCAGGCTAGCCATTGCAATGTGTAAGTTATCTATAATTTCTAAAATTCCAGCTATAAATCTTCATTAGTGGTTAGAATAAGGAAGGGGTTTTTCTAGTTCTTCAGAGCAGTTTTGTTATATAGAAGAATAGGGATGAAGTCATGGGGCAAAAACTAATCTGCACCTTGCAACTGACTAAAGAGTATTATTGATGGCTTTTACTCTAACGTGAGGAGGGATGCATCCCCAACCCCTATTCATTTCTCCCTGAGACATAGACATTCAGAGCTCATTAGCAACCAAGCTAAGGTAGGAAAACAGACTCCAGATAATTTCTCACTTTTCTCTGATTTCTCATTATATAGCACAATGGGCTTTTGGAGAGCTTTGGAGAAAGCAGTGGATATATTTGCTTAGGTCCTAATAAGATAACAAGCATTGTCAAAGGTCCTGTTATGGATTTTATTACAGCTTATTTAAGCTCTTAGAATAAAATGCTGTAAAAACAGATTCCACTTATATCCTTTTTTTTTTTGTTTGCAGTATGAAAAAATGCACTCTCTGACTGAAAGTGACATCCATCACTGCATACTTTAAAAGTCACAGCAAATTCTGTAAAAAAAAAAAAAAAAAATGTTCCCCCCCC
>VUQR01018446.1:18854-40867 GCA_015108515.1 Hemichromis elongatus | reverse complement strand
AAGAAAATTATTTAAAAAAAAAAAAAAAAAAGAGTTAGCCACGCATTAAAAGTGTCTAGTAGGTGCTTTAAAATAGACACACTCTGAATCATCCAATTGACACTCTTATCCCACCAAGCTAGATAGAGCCTGGGCTAGATGTAGACATTTTAAAATGCCAGCCTATCTTTGTTTCCATCTTACAGAGTCCTTATTCAGTCCATACCACAGGAAGTCCATTACCCAGTGATACTCACTGTGGATGTGTAGCCTATCACAGAAAATTATTCACAATTGAAGAACTGGTGATGTATTGTGTCAGCACATTCCTTTCATACTGTATATCGATGAATTCCATCCCTGTAAGTTTCACTGTATTTCTCCTGAAACATTTAAAAGTGGAGACACTGCAGAAATAGCACCGTGCCAAATGATGTTTATCACAAGTGAGCATTTCAGCACACTATCTATAAGGCCATTCTTTACAGTATTGTGTGTGTGTCTGCGTGTCTGCGTGTGTGTGTGTGAAAGACAGACATTTCCCTCCCTTGAGTATCAGATTCATCTCATCTCTCTTCATTACCATTACACATCCATCCACTGTGAGCTGAACCCCTGGCTGTGGTACTTCACACAGTATTACTTCGCAGTCCCCCATGTGCCCTGACAACTTCCCCATGCCACTCAGGCCCAATCTACCCATATTACTTCCCCTCAGGCTTCATCTAAGTGTGACTGATAGGGCCAAAACAGGAGAACAAACAGCAGGCCTAACTTCCAATAGGATTAGGAGCTGTGAAGCATCAGCACAGTCTTTCTCCCCCTCTATTCCTTCCACAACAATAGATCAATCCATCCCATCTGCATGCATGCATGAAGGAATAACTTCAGAAAAGTTGCTATTAATGAAATAGACTTAAGTCCGTGTGGGCTACAATGAAAGCTTTAGAGCCAAAGCAGATTTTATTAACTGGTCAACAACGCTACTCAACAAATGTAGTAAAACTGGAGAGAGAAACACTTTCTGAGGGCTCAAAGCCTGTCTTGCTTCTTTATTATTAACGCCCACCAGTGACGCCATGTTCCAGAGCAAGTGCATGCTGTTACAAAATGAGATCGGGGTTAGATTTCATGAGGCTCCTGAGTGCTCTTACTGTACGGCCCAGTGCTGCTCAGTTACGGGTCATTAGGAACGCCTGCTCCTGCCGTGCACCACACCAGCCCATTATCTGGCCGCCTGGTGCAGGTAGCTTGCTGGGCGAGGCTTAACATTGGTGAAGAATTTCTGTCCTAGACAAGAAATTATAAGCTGAAGACATATAGTTAGGAGTAGTAAATGAGTCTTATCTAAAAGTGTACAGGAAACATAGACGAAAGAGTTCACTTTTACTTTGTGTGAAAACGTATACACATACATATTTTCAAGTCCATGAATCATAATGCATAATCCACTGAATGCCTTAGTACAAATTAGCAGTTCAAAAAGTTTTTACGAGCTGGTAAGAATAGTTAGCCATCTCAGCAGAGGCAATAGAAATTTAAATAAGTAGCCTTAACCTAAAACAAATAAATGCTGTTTGTGATTTCACTAAAGGCTCTTGAAACGGGCATTGAGCAGGTCTTCATCGTCTTCTTCTTCTTTTGGTTTCTGCATTTAGAGGTTAAACCACTGCCTTGCCTCTTTAGCTCTTTAAATAGTGTTGTTCCCATAGACATTAAAAATCATGTTTTCAGTCTCTATAATTAATTCAATCATTTGCGACACTTAAAATAAACCATTTATTAAGTCTTATTGGGACCTGGCTGACTTGATTGACAGGCGGATGCGAACACAGATTGATATGTACTAGACTTCACCTCTGCCAATTCCACCATTGGAAATGGACTCTTGGTGTTTGTGATGTTGGTATCTTTGGGAACATTTTTGATGTAATTCAATAATGTAGTTTACAATGTGGTTCACAAAGACTTTCACCTCCAGTGTTTGTGAGTAAAAGTTTAATATTTTATTTCTACTAATTTTCTGTATCTTTGCAATATGTCTGTGAAGGTTCTCAGTCATACAGGTCATCGTAGTCTAAGGAGCTTGGAAAGAAAAGCGCGTGGCTTCTGATTGTGACCCACACCCATTTTCACACCTTGGCTCTTGTGATTAGGTAGAGGATCAATAGGGGGTCCATGACCCTCTTGGGGTCACTCCCATAGGGCTTAAAATCTGGGACTCGCTACCAATTGCTCTTAGAAATAAAGATGCTTCTCAGATAAGAGGTGAAGCATCTTCAAGGAAGCTTAAAGAAGTCGAGACGCTTGTCTTTCCAAGCTCCTCAGACTATCTTTGCAATACAACTTACTAACCGAGTTAACTAGCATTAGCAGATAACGCCATTATCTTGAGTGTAATTTATGTTTCCAAGAAAAACAACAACAACATGATAACAGACAATATTCTAACACTGAGACTTTAAAATGAGGCCTTAAAATAGTCATGGTGATCACATCTGTCTTTACTGCAGACAACTAAACAGATGTCTCTGTTACCTTGTCAGTGATGACTGTCAGAGAATGGAGTTTTGCCAGATGGTCAAGCGCGAATATAGTTGATAAAAAGACACAGAAGCAGTGGATGAGGGTCACTGAATTTCTGAGCTCTCTTTCTTCACTCTTTAAAGCTTTAATATATTTTCTTACTGGTATATCCCTAAAATATCGATATTCTTTACTCTGACATAACCGTTACTGAGTCATTATTCTTGTATTGCAAATATTACTGGCTTTAGGGCTAGCATATTATTACATTTTCTTTTTTCTATGCTATAATGATTAGTTAGGGGAAAAAATATAACTGACATTTCTATTAGAGCAGGGTTTCAAAGTCAAATACATTCTTTAATCAGGCTTCTGCTCAATCATTAAGATCTATTTGGTGTTTTTTCAGCTCTCCATTGCTCTAAGCAATTGTCCCAGTATCACTGGTGTATCTGCAGGGGAAGCATAAGCAGCAGGAATCCTTTGGCCATTTTTGGCACAATTATCTCCTAGTTTCTTTCGCTAAAACAACACAAAATATGTAATAGGCGAATCTTTCCTCATATATTAGATTCCTGGGTGTATTTGCCGCTGAAAAGGTTGTGTACTTGCAGAGAGCACAAATGTACTGTGTGCTCAGCTGCAGCTGTAGGAGTTACAGTAGATTTGGCAATAGATGTATTATTTTGAATGCAGTGTGGCATAATTTCAAAAATAAAGTTAAAAAAAATGTTTAAAATGTACAACCAACATCTGTTGTTTTAATGCCATCAAACCAACCTATACAAGCAAGTAAGCATGCTGAGATTTCTATTTATCATGAGCCGTGCAAAACCCACTCTACAGACAGTGCACAGGCAAAAATCATGCTCTATCAACTGCATGCAAATGAGCTCTCTCCACAGGAGCAACTTTAGTAAGTGTGGGTTTGAGGGCTCCATCTCTTCAGCACTGATGAGTTCATGCATGATTGAGAGTATTTTACTTCATGATGCTTTGGTTTCTATTCTCATTAATGGGAGGACACATATGTAGAAACGCTAAGTGAGTTTTGACCTCTGACACAACATAAAAAACTGGTGAGGACTTTATTCAGTACTTATCTTGTTTACATTAAGCAGTTAATTGCAATTGAAAGGTAATTATACCACACACATGTATGCAGTTACACACACATAGTCTCTGTATTCTATTATATATAGTTGTATGCAACTCATCCTTTAGCTGGTTCACACTCACATCACCGCGATGACCAAAGATCTATACCCTATGCAAAATGGACTGTTTAGATATCCACGATAATACTTTGCAGTGAATTGTTTTTCCGTCCGAATGACCTGCACAAACATACTTTTGGCCAGAGAGGATTCTGAACTGATTACAATGAACTAGCCATCTGAGATCAGCAAGCAGGAAATGAACTAATAATAACATCATTCAAATGCAGCTTTATAGTTAATGCACTGGTTAGGCTGCTTAATGCTTTTTATCAACATCAATCTATTTATCAATAATTTATTAGATGTTGTATTTAAAAATCAATGCTTGAGCTGTAAACTGTAACAAAATGCTACTAGAATAAAATAAACTATTTTTAGTAGTCTAAAAAGAATTCTCCACAGATTTTTACAGGTTGAAACATAAATGTTGCGGTGGATGTTACTAAGATATGTCACTAAGCATTATAAAGTTCATTCAAAACACAATTATGTGCAACTGATACCAATGTTATTCCACTTGGATTTGTTCATCATAGTTAACTACAAGGTATAAAAGATGACTGGTTACGAGAAGCTCACAAAGATGATAGCCTGTTTCTCTGTCCTGATGGTAGTAAGCTATACTCAATATAAGACCATGTCATACATCACTGAGGATCTCTTTCCCTTTTTGCACCACTTGGGATGCGCTACATTGTAATGCAATGCCTTGTAGATTTAGAGATAGTGCCATGATTTAGCAAAAATGAATTCAGTTTTTGGAAGAATGGTTTAAAAAAAATGGAACTCCATGACCAAGTTTACACACATTCATACACATACACACACATGTTGTGTTTTCATAACTTGTGGGGACATCTCATTGACATAATGCTTTCTCTAGCCCCTTACCCTAACCTTAACCATCAAAAATGAATGCCTAACCCTGACCCTTAACCTAACCATAACCTAATTGTAACCCTGACACTAAAACCACATTTTGAACCTCAAAAATGCCGTCAAACTTGCTGTCAAACAAGGGCTGTCGGTCCCCACGAGAATAGTAAACTTCCAATTTTTGGTCCTCACAAAGATAGTAATACCCATCCACACACACACACCAAAAGAGCAAATAAAGTCCCCAAAACAGACTCCTCTTTGCAATATCTTTGAAATTCATTCATTGACTGCAGTGCAACTGCAGTGAAATATAAAGACGCTGTCACTTCAGCTGAGGCTGTGCAACAACCAATGATGATTAGAGGCAATTATGACCAGCCTGTTTTCTCATCACCAAATTATATTATTGTATGTTTGATGGGTGGTTGAATGGATAGACAAATATGGAGGGTGGGGGGTTGTGTGGCTGCATGTCTGTAGAGTGAGTTCTCATGTTTTTGTTTCATTTAGGCCTTTAAAATATATATATTGAAAAAATATATATTGAAATGTTCTGCTAGTTTCTGCAACACATGCTACTAAGAACTTCTTTGTGCTGACCTGCATTACGCTGTTATATTTTAAGGCCCTTCCTCTACCTCAACTCTTGACCGGCAAACTGCATTCCTGCACTGGTGCACTGTCTTCATACTGGGGACCTCAATTTGAAAAGGGGAATTTGAGGATTATCTTCTTAGTTGTAATATAGTGAGGCTCGATATTAAGTGGGTTTATGAGATTCATGAATCTCATGCATCTTCTCATTAATGTGATGTTAAAGTGCAAAGGCTTCAGCATCACTTTGTCACATAACAAGAGAACGTAGGGAGACTGGAAAGTATGAAATACTTGTCGCATGCTGAGTTATTATTTGTCCATCTTTGCATTTTAATATCATGTACAGTACATTCAACAAGAGAAGTGATTAAACTCGACATTGCACATGTGCCAAAGGTTATGAGAAAATTCTGTCTGATTTAACGAAAGTAGGAATTTAAAAAAAAAATCCAATAAAGCTTAGCCGTGCCCCAGAAAGAGAAGATGTTAAACCGAGGCTGGTTTTTCATTTAGACTTTACCTCTTTCTCTCCCCCCCCTTTTCCTGTTCCCTTATTACCCTGCAGCTCAGAGAGGAAGGGAAATTATTTTGGTTGAGCCAGTACTGTAGTAAGGACAGACTGACTGAGACCTGTAGCAGGGGGCTGTTTCTGTGTTTGAGACTGAGCTGGAAGAGAAATATTATTTCAAGCATCTCTCTAGCCTCAACTTGAACTGCGGCATCGCTGTACAGTTTGTTTCATTCGTGAAGATGTTGCCATATGTGTGTGAATGCATGCATTTGAGTACTTGGCCTCACATGTGCACACTGCAGTGGATGCTTGGAAATGTCCTGTCCCTCGCGGGTGATGTGGGGGCTGTTCACAGATGGCTGCTAGTGAAACTCAGTCTTAATTGTGGTCCACACCTGTCCTCTCAGGGGTAATGACAGCATCTCACTTTGCTCTCTACCATTTGATGTCTCCTTCCGCTATTTTCCACACCTCTGTCCTCAGTCACTCCCCATGATTTTCTCTTCCCCGAGCGGAGCAGGTGAGCTTTTTTGGCTTTCACCGCAACCTCAACATCCCCACAGGCATCTCTTCTTTCCTGGCATGACAGGAACAACAACCGTGCTATTCATAACCTTATTAACACTGACATAAAACTACTTGTTTCCAAGTTGTATCTTTTTATAGGATCCTAATTATGTGAATGAAAATGTCACGCAACAGTTTTCATGGGTGTTGCTGGTGAAAATACTACACCTTCAGAAAGATAATATCGTAGAAGGTGTGAAATGAGAACAGTCTCCTAAAGGTGACAAATATCACAAGCAGGCTTTTCCGAAGAATCCAAAGTTTACTTACACACAGATATAAATATCCCTTAACTCACAATCGACTCTATACTTAGGCTTAATTTATGCACAACCAAAGCAACCAAAACTGTTGACAACTGATGATGCTACATGAAACACTGGGTGCATTGGTTCCATTGTGATTTTTCAGTTTTGGATTCCTGTTTTTCACAATTATTCTAGTCATGTTACATTTCAGTATTGTTTTTGAATCCTGGCCCTTGATTTGATTTTATTGTCATTCTGCTGGTGCCGTGTATAAGTGTTTATGATGTGGGGTTTGTGATCTGTTGAAATTTTTGAGTTGTGGTTCTGGTTAAATATCCCCAGTGTTTGTTAATGGCCTATTGCAAATTCATTTGTGCATTCAACGCAGTGGTAGCAAGCCTTTTGTGTGTGGGACACTCACTGGAATAAAAGCTCAATTGGGTTTATAATCCTATAAATAGGGATCATAATAAACTTTTGTTTTCTGTTTTGGCTTTGCTGACAAATAAACTGCTGTTTGGCAACCCTCTTTGAGTTCTATTTTAAACAACGTTAGCTCTCAGTTTTATCTCAGTTAAAGCAATTTAATTTGTAGATTATGTAGCTAGTGTCAAGGCAGCTTCTGATCACTGCACGACCTAATGACTGATATAAGATAAGATGACCTTTATTAGTCCAAAAGGTGGGAAATTTGTAATATATGATCACTCTTGTGGTGTTTCAATATTTGTTCACAATTGCTCAGTGATCCTTCAAAGACCAGCAGGAGCTGCAGCAATCTGGACAAATATGGGGAGCACACAAGCAATTCTTTTGATAGTGTCAAGGTCGCCCCTTGTGTAAAAAGTACCACTCAACCATTCAGTAGGTGCACCGATGATCCCAATTTTAAAGTCCTACAGTGCGTTGCCTTGTTCTTGTCACCCAGCAGGGTGACGACAATACCCCATCAGGCCTTTACTGCTGGGGGGTAAACATACACACAAGCGTTACACATAAACTTTCCAGATTCCCTAAAACTATCATTTTCCTTGCTTTGAACCAAATTCTTGGATCTCAAATCCATCAGATATGGGTCAACTCGAACCAGGAACGGCATCAATGCACACACATCTGAAGCATCTGTAGAACAGTACTTTTTAGTAGTAGTTTTAAAATATTCTAGGTTTTGGTTTTGTTTTTGTTTTTTTATTTGAATCACTTTAGAAAAATTAGTAAAATTTCAGGCTAAAAGTATTTTTACTGCTGTCAAATGTCAAACCCGGTCAAATTTGACCCAGACAGTATGTAAAGAATAAACCTGCCTACATGTGCTGTATACAGGTCCCCTCCACACCAACACATAGCACTGAGAGCCTTTTAGTTTAGCAGCTCAGTGGTATAATTCACAAATACTAAAACTTTGTTGTGCTCTTTGCCTGAAGCGCATCAAGTGATAGAATTAAATCTCTCACAAACTACAGCAATCGGAGCGGGTATGGAAAACAGACTGAAGCTTCTGTGTACTGAAAGAGGAAAAATTTGACAGAAGCACCAAAAAAAGATGCCTAATGACAGCAATGCCTACAATGAGTTAATACTGCCCATACAATTCACCCTTTTCATCACCATGAAGACTAAGAAAATATAAAGAATATTATGGAAACGATGGAACAAATGACGGATTCAAGTGTTGAGTAAAGAAATTTTAATGGTTTAGCAAAAGCATACATGTAAATGTAAAGTAATTTTAGTACTACATTCTGTTTTGGCTTGATACAATGCAAAAAATTAAATTAATAGTTAAAAGACTTTTGTTTTCAGACCATCTGTAGTATTCAAATGACTCATTATGTATTTATTTAATTTTGTGATTCACTAACATGGTTTTAGTGAAAAATTTAGTAAGTTTGGGACTGCATAAATCTCACAAGGGACACTTTTATTTAGCCAGACTGCACAGCTATTTATAAGACACTCCTTTATTTATCTTCCTTGTATAGGTTCTTTGTGCAATGACTGTTTCCTGTGAAGATGTCCATTTTCCATGGTAATTTCCGCTCCATTTACATTTAATAATCAGGTTTCCATTATAATCAAAGGTAATCCTTTCTTCCCACGTGTAACCGTATCATCTGCCTGGGGACGTGAGCAGAAATCCAATTACCCTAGGAGCTATACATAGTTTATTTAACCAATTCTGACATATCTTTGAGGTCATGGTGTAAATCAAAGTGGTTAATAGCATGACAATATTGGCTGATTCCTTTTTAAATGTGCTCCAAATGAACTGGTGCATTTGGGTAATTTGCTGAGGAGAAAGGGCCTGGTTAATGCTAATAGGTGCAGTAGCTCCTGCTGTCTGGGCAGTGGTTATAAAACGTCTGTGTCCTCTGTGGTGCTGCTTGAATTACTGAGTCTAAGTGTGACTATTATATCTACACAAAGGAGAACAAACTAATGTTTGCATGCCTGTACACATATCTGAAATATTGTCTCTTGCCACAGCACTGCCTAAAAGTCAGAAAGAAAATTAACGGCTGTTTATTATTTGAAAGGGATTTAAAAAGCTCCCATGAGCAATACCCACACCCCTTTTCTTTAGACTGTATCTGGCCAAAACAATGTGACTGGCCTTCACCTCATAAAAAAAAGCTGTGTTTAATAGTATTAATAAGCCAAGAGTAAAATGCCATCTGTAAAGTAGCCATTTGTAAAGCTGTCAGCTCCAGTCCAGCAGGCGTGCACCAGCCATAGTTTAAATGTCATCTGTTGGCGGTATACGAAGCCAGGGCAACCTGAATAAAACTTCAGCCAGTCCAATAAATGGATAGTATGATATGGCCTCTGACACGGCAATCAATAGGCGCTGTCTGTTGAGGGAATACTGTGTTCCTCTCGGCACCTAGGTGGGTTGGGCATTGCCGTAACCAGAACCCCATGCCAAGCAGGGTGGATTACAGTAGGCAGGTTGGGAAGAAGGCATGACAGAAGCTGAGGCCATACTGAGTCACAGCTTACAGAAACAGCATGGCCCGATATGGCCTGTCTAGCTTTTACTCTCTCCCTGTGCAGACCTCACACCCATAATGCTGACACATGTATGCAGGGATTTCCAGGCATAATCTGCCCTGCTTTCTGCAGTGCTTCACAAGTCACATCTTTTCTGGTTTCACCCCCCGCCCCAAAACACACACACACACACACACAAGCTGCGCCCATACAGATACAAATAAACACAAAAGTGCAGCCATACACAAACATATGCATGCTCATGTTCATGCTGTCGTTCCAACTCTTTCATCACTAGGTTTATCCCTTGCTGGTGTTTTTTAGCCAGTGTCGCTGCTTATAGCTGTCACTCCAGCTGGGACCCATCCATCCCGACTATCCCTCCCATCCATCTCAGCCTCTGACTACAAGCCAAGAGGGAAGAGCTGCCTGTCAGCACGGGGCTTCGTACAGGGATTCATAACCTCTTCAATGCCCTCTCAGTTTCCCCTCAATGCCTTCTTCCAGACAGGCCTTCTAAAGTTTCTGTCAGAGCTCCATGGCCAAAGTACAGTCATAGTGAAAGAGGCTGTCAACGAGGGGGACTAGGTCTCTTGGCTCAGACACAGAGAGACAAAAAGATGGACGGACATACACAGAGACAGCTCATCTCGATAGATAGTTCCCAAGAGAAAGAAAAAGCACAGGGACTCACTGAAGATAGAAGATGGGGGTGACTGAGATAAAAGTGTTGCAGAGGTGCAGGAAGGAGCAAGGAGGCAGGTGGAACAGAGAATGGGAGGCAGGATAGAGATGAATAGAGACAAGGCGAGTAAACAGACAGAGGCAGATGAAAATATCATGATAGATGATGGACAGCAAGAAAGAAGAGAAGGAAAACCTGCCCTGTCCTAGCCTGTCTGAGAGGGTTAATGTACGCTGCTCAACAGCACTTGAATAATGTAGCTGTCATGGAGTTAAAATGGATAAAAACATGAAAGATGAATCACTCTGTCATAGAAGCTGATTTCAGTATGTATGCGTATACGTGTAAGTAAAGACTTACATGTATATTATTGCAGAAACAATAATGTAGATATCATAGTATTTGTGCCGTAAAATCAAGTTCCTCTCTGGGATCTCAGACTGACATATAGGCATAATAAAGTCAGCTTTGAGGGTGCTGATAAATAGCAAATGTAACATTACATTGACTAAAGCTAGAGCTGTCAGTGGTGAGGCATGAGGCCTCGGCACAGCCTGTCAAAAACAATTCACAGCAACAAAGAAAAATCTCAATCAAGGCAGTCTTTGGTTATGGCAAACACAAGCCACTTCCTTGCTGCGTCATCGATCTTGACAGAATGCAGAGTCATTGATAACAATATAAATGTAAAAAGAAAAAAAAAACACATGTAAGCTACACATACATACATTTGCACACACACAGAGGCACTTTGGCACGCTCAGTCTAGCTTCCTCTAAAGCCTCAGTGGTCTTTCAGTTCAATTAGTTGAGCTAAATCCATCTCTTGTTCAATCCCAGTACCCACGTCAATCTCACAGTCAGGACCTGTCACTGCCCTGCTTTCAGCCTGTCAGTCCCAGTACACACTTATATTCACTTACATGAAAGCCAGAAGCACACATATACACCTGCATAACCATATCTTCCCTCATCACACACACTGAGCACTGGAAAACTTTAATGATTTTGGAGAAATAGCCAAAGTAAGGAAGTATTTCTGTGGCATGTATGGTGAGTGTGTGTGCAGTAAATACACGCTGAAGATAAAGAAGTGCAGCAAGAGTGAGGAAACCACACTAGAATTGGTGCTGGTGAGGAGTATGGCAAAAAGTCCCTCAAAGATGGAGCATTGCATGATGTGCTAAGATAAGCTAAGCTAACCTGGTGTTGACTTTAAACAGAGCGATAAATCTCTTGGCTAGATACAGCTCATTATACGCACTGTTCCAGCTGAAACGGGACACTTGGCAACCTTACTTATGACTTTCAAACCCCCACGCTCACAGTTCAAATAATGTCATATTTACTAGATATAGTGGGCAAGTCATAAGTGAAAGAGATGGAGAGCCTTGGAAGTGAATTTTCTGTTCTATTTTTTTTTCATCTCATATGACCCTTTTTCAGCACCAGCAAAAGATATAACAGCGAAGTATCTGCAGATAAAACCCAAGAGTTCAGAGGGACATATTTGATATAGAATAAACTGGATGGTGGCTGTAAATGTTATTGTCCCATTAATCAAAGTGACAGCCCTCGTGCCCATCACACATACGAGAATCGTCTTTGGTGACATAAGTAGGTGGAACAGACGTAGAATGAGCAACTCCTTTCAGTGGATGACAAAAGTGCAAGTGACCCCTTGCCTCTCATCTATTTCAGGAAGCGCCGGTTGGGCCCGCGAGCTGTAATTTAGCCAGAGTAATGCATCTGCAATTTCATGCTGGCTTCGCTATATTTTGAGGACAATGGAGGCAGCATGTAAAAAATTAAATAGATAGACTCCTGTGTCATCATGGATTTTGTACGGGATTGTCGCTGTAGTTAGAAGCTATTCAGAAGGATTGTGTTTAACAATTCTGCACAAGCCCTCTGCTGTTTTTGCTGAGAAAGGAGTTGACAGAAAATCAATCAAGGGAAGCATGACTACAAATAAATATTTTCGATGAGCAACAATCTTTCTGCAAAAACACTACTTAATGCCCCAGAAGCAGAAGGCAGACATTATTTATTCCTAAATTACCTTTCCAATTGTGCAGACAGAAAAAATGTTAGGCATCTGTGGGCCAGTGTCATCTATTTGAATGTTAATATGTATATTTTTGACAGTTCTGAAGGTATGATGATGACAAGTGAGTGAAGAGCTGTTAAAATTAACAGACAAGTTGATTTTGATAATTACATAAAGTAACATTTAACATTTGAGATGGCTTTAAACTAGCTGGTTGTCAAAGTAGTCAGGTCTTCAGATTAGTGGGAGTCCATGATTATTGTGGGGAAGTCATGCAGTCAATCTTCAAGGGATTCATTAAACACTAACATCATTCATCAAGAGGCCCAGTGAACGAGAAAAAGCACATTTATTAGTGAGCTAAGACAACCCCACAGCAACTCAACGGAGTGACCTGTCAAAAATCAGCATCCTTTTCAACGAATCTAACTCTACTCCTTTTCTATTCCATTTTGTTTTCTTATCTTATCAATTCTGCAGCTCCTTCATCTGCTACCAAAGATTGTATGGTCATCGTCCCTCCTGAGGGGGGGTTTGAAGAGCCTTTCTGTCTGCTTTGGGAGTTATCTGGTTCCCCATAGGAGCACCCTGTTATTTTGCCTCCTTGTGCTTTTATTGTGCCACCATGCAACAAACAAAAAGATCAAATATCGATCAGCCACAATGACAAACCACCTGCTCCGGCAGTAATACAAAAAACCTATGCACTGCACAGCTTTCTAATAAAAGAGCTTGATTACTAGAGCAGACTTTTACACATGCACAAACACACAAACATGCACTCTCACTCAGTCATATAAACAAACCAGAACACAAGACAGATGAGCTTTTGTGAAATACCTATGCAGGATTATCGTCTACATTAGGTTGCATAAGTAATACAAAGAAACAACAACAAAAAGTGAATCGTTGATGTTCTAATGTGAATTTAGAAAAAAATAAGCAATGAGTCTGTGCTTCTTCTAGTGAAGACTTTACATTATAAACAATTACATACAGCGAATACAGTCTAATGAGTGATAAATGTGGGTAGCATGCTCAGCCTACAAATCTGGTATATCCGCTGATGAAAGCTGATCTTCGTGCCACGCTGCACCAGCTAATGGCTCAGCTGATCTTCTACACTGCTTTTCTCCAGGTGTATCAGCTTTGATAGGTTATTTGATTATTCTAAATTGCTCTTATGTGCAAATGGATGAGTGTGTGGTTTCTCTGTGTGGATAGGATGCATCGATGAAACGTCACCAATATGTTCATGTATCAGGGGCAGGAGAGGGACTCAGACACAGTGTTTAACTTTAGAAAATATATATCATCAAGGTTCTAATATTAGAATTTCATCAGGCAAGCTGAACCACTTAAATTTAATAGAAATTGTCCCCCAAAAAGATATAATTTGGGCAGGTGGATAAAGATAAAATGAATCTTTAAAGAACCTGACTATGCTGCATTTTTAGATCTTCTCAAAAATATGCAAGTCATGTTGTTGCCACATAAAGTGTTTCAATTTTCTCTCTTATATATGTCTATGTGTTACAACTACCATTAGTATTCATATCTTTTGCATGAGAACCACATTATCATTTGCCTTTTCGGGTACCAAAACTAAAAATGGATACTTACAAAACACACCGCGTCTAGGGCAGAAGTCTGTTAGTAGCAATGTCTTCTCAAGGTGACATGAATTCCTGCATTTTTACCTCTCACTCTTCCTGAAGGCTCAAGTATAATTGGACCAGCCAGCCCTGCCCATCCAGTCTACACTTATGCTGGCTTTAGCTTCAGTTTTACACTCTTTGCACCTCTCACACACACCTTCCCATTATTGCCTCAAGCTATCTCAACCTTGTATTATGCTTCATGTATCCATAAACAGTGAGGCATTTCAGTGAACAATATTGAGCTGGATTTCAGTTGGCTATTTACAAATATTAGCAATATTATGAAGTGTATTAGAAATAGAGACGTGGAGATGAAGGTTGGTTTATTGCTGTCATTCCCTGAACTCTTGCCTAATAAATCTTTATAGTGTGTCAAAATGAATGGAAAGGTTGAGCAGTGAGAATATCTATGAGCTAAAATAATTAGAAATCAAGAAAGATCCATGTGGCACTCATGGATCTGTAGGTCTATGCAAACTGAGTGTGTATTGTGCCTTTGTTTAAGTGGGTCTAGAGCTAGACACTGATAAAAAGGTGACTGTTCTCAAATGCTACTGTGCAGGACAGCTTCATGTTTGGTAATCCTTATTGGGATACAGCCCCTCTTTGGGGGTTCATCTAAATCCAATCCTGTCTTTAAGGCATAGCAGAGTAGGGCAGGTCTCTGTCTCACAAACTTATCACCTGCAAAGTCTCAAATCCTCATTCTACCAAAAACTAATCTGGCAAAACATCTTTCATGGCCTTTGGAGCATTAAGATTACATATTTAATCTATAATTATCTTGTAGTTAAATCAGTCTCAATCTCATTATGGGAAAAAAATTCCCTGCTTTTCAGCAGCCAGTTTCCCTAGGAGCTTGAGTCCTTCTGTATTCAGGTCCCACGCTCATAGAAAGGCTGAGTAGTAGCTCTGATTTAAATCCTGACAACTCACTTTGGAGAACTGCACCTTGCCAATGATCAAGTATTTGAGACAATGGGATAAGCATGAAAACTCCAGTATAAATCCCAGTAACAATCCACCCAAGGTCTGCCCCTGACAAATATGATATTAGAAAGTTAAAAGGAGAAAAACAAATGACAAATCAAACAGAATGTGAGATAGGAGTGGAATGCAAATGTTCAATATGTTAAAATTACTTCCTGTCAGTTTTCATGACTAGCAGTGCTATGAAGCAATTTTTATAAAACTCAACTGTCGCAGTCATACTCAATATAATTTCAGAGTAGTCTGCATCAATTTGAGCAAAACGATCATCCTGTGTACTTAAATGTAAACTCCTTTATTAAGAAGTCATTTTAAATTCCTGACTTGGTGATGGAATTTTAACATTATATTTTGTTGATACTGAGCCCTGCTAATAACTGTTGCCATGATGGCAGTAATGCCAAGCCACAAGGAATAAACAAAGAAAAAAAGCACCCAAATGTTCTCAAATGCTGAAGATGATGAGAAAAAAAGTCCTAAAAAACAAAAAAGAAACTCATGTTGCATTAACTAGTTCTATGCCAGAGCTTTGGCATAAATGTAAAATAAAATACAATAAACTAAAATAAAATAGTTTATTGTTTATTGAATCTATTATCTTCCTAAATTGTATAGTTACTTTTTCAAGACCAATTTCTAATTTTATTATAATTCATCAAACTGCATTGGAGTCCAGTACAAAGTGTATTAGGGTTAAATAGGAGTACCTTATCTGAAATAAACACAACTGCACAGCTAAAATACCCACAGTACAATTACTAGTGACATCACCCACCCCTGTGACACACTGTAAAAAGTTGTATTTCAACCCAACCCATTCTTCCTCCCACCTAAATCTAACTAAATACTTTTAGTGTCTAAACCTATCCAAGTAGTTTGATGTCTCATTAAAAACGAATCAAATAGCAACAGAAAAGGTAGAATCAAAAACAAAGTAAAGGGAGCTGCAATTAAAGTGTCCCTGGACAGAACTCTAAGGTTGAAGGTTGTGTTATTTATGTGTTTCTTCAAATTAGATGCTAAATTGGTATCCCAAGGTCTGTGAAATATGATAGGAACAGGTCTCTGACCCAGCTTCACTATGCGATGAGTGCGAATATGTCGATTTATTCTTTTAGAATTTCTCATGGCCTTCATTTGCGTAAACTAAGGAATAAATGATTGCCCTACACTACATTGTATTTCTGAACTTCTCAGCTAATCACATCTCAGTTTTTGGTATTAGGAAAGCTGCAGCGATGATGTGATGTGTGGTCACAGGAAAGCTTTGCTTTGTTTTGAGGCAGTCACGAAACGATAAAAATCACATTTAATTAAGAGAAAGAAGAACAGCACTTAATATGAAAAAATGCACACAAACCACTACAAGTTCGAGATGATGAAAAGTGGTTTGTTGAGCTTCTCTGACATGATTTAGTGTTCTCATATTTATCAAATAAACAATTTTCTTGCAATGTCTTTTTGATGTGACATCCCTTTCCTTTGTAGAGTTAAAAAAAAAAAAAAAAAAAACTCCTCCTAAGCTTTCAGTGTGCTGTGATGGTAAAAATTTCCCAAAGGAACATGAAAAATGATTCACCCACTATTCCTGAATCATTCATCACACAATAGTTTCATCAATATAGTTTATCATCACCACTGTTTGCTGAAGGGCGGTAAGGCTAGAGAGACAGAGCTGGTACACCAGCAGAATGTATTGCGACAGAACATTTAAGATGCAAAGTAAATTTTGAATATGTTAATACAGACACATCCAGCATAGTGATTATTATAGGCATATCCTGTATTCCTGTACATTTCTAGGCCTGCTAATGCTTAAAGACGTGCTTTAAAAAAAGATTAAATTCTTTGTAATAAGGGTATTTTGATTACAGGACTTTGTTGCTCAAAATGTAGATCATTTGAGCTTGATATTATTAATTAAGTCAGAGCTATGCGATCAACATGATTGGAGTCTAATGAAAAATTCATTTCAATTCTAGCTGTAAGGAAGAGCACTCAAGTTTGTATCTGGAGCGAAAATCCTCAAATTCATCACAACTGCCATCACTATAAAGATAAATTTAGCAAACGTGAACTGTGAGTCAAAAAGCCTAATTTTTTTATTAAGGTCTGTTCACATTAGTACAAGGTTATATTTTATTATTTATGCATGTGTGCCCCAGTCTGAAAGTGGTCAGTGCTTGCAGTTGTGAGAAGGGAGGACTGAGGAGCAACAACAGTGCTATGGAGAACCAAACTCAGTTAGATGAATCTAGGCCACACACAAATGGGTGGATTACAAAATACTTGTGGGGTAAATCTGCTTTTACACACGCATGGATTCAAATGTGTTTTACCTCATTGTAAATTATTTCGTTACACATGGTTCACTGGTGCCAGTAATGATTTGATTGCTAGTAACAATTTCTACACTATATTAAATAAATGTATAATAGGGCTGCTTTTCAGCGCAGGTTGCTGCAAACCATTTGTTTTTTCGTTTTTATGGCATTTATGAGGTGACTTTGAGTCCTGCATATACGTTCTACAGTTGCAGTGGGCAATTTTGGTATAATAAAATACTAAACTGCAATTCAATGTCAGTGAGAATGGCACTTAATATTCCCAAACACTTCATTACATTTCTGTCAGTCTTCATTCTTTACCAACTCTGAGTCTAGGTATCAAGGTCACTGTGTTCAGCTCATTCAATACGATGTTGCTGGCAGAACATAAGTCCACAGATCGCTGCTAGCCCTTTTATTAGTGATAGAGTAAGGTGCCACTGCTACTGGATGGAAACCTCTCGGTTTAAATTTTCTTGTTACAATGATAATTGGCCGGCTTGTATATTGGAAATGTAAATGTAGGAATTACGGCATTTCTTGTACCTATTTTCATAACACCAGAAGACAAAAGGACTGTTTAATCTAATGTAATGCAATAAAAAATAACGATGCCCTATTTTGAAGCCAGTGTCGCAGAGAAGCTGGCTGAAATTTATGGTAATGTTTAAGGCAGTCATTCGTCTTTGGTGGCATTGAACTGTTGTATGTTGAACCAATGGTACAATGTAACAAAGCAGATCTACAAACAATCAGGTAGTTTTGTAGTACTGACATTTTATTTTCTTCCACACTATATTTTATACGCTGTTTATTCAATTTTAGTTGTGTTTGGGGCATGTGATAGCACAGGAACTGCAATCTTTTAGGTTTTTAATGTTCTTCTCTTAGCAGCTGGCTTGGTCAACACACTGAAACATTTTCTATTTTATACACTACTGCATGCTACATTTAAAGTATAAATACATTTTTATACGTTACAAAAATTCAGCATCAGATAACATTTATATTGAAAGATCTTTTCTATAATTTCAGTTAGTTAAACACCCACCACATGTGCTTATTGGCCACTAAATACTTTTATATTTTTAAAAAATGTATTTTACGTAGTCCACATGCAGAAATACCTTACCTAAATTACTGGGCTGCTGTGATCTAATATTAACCGGCATATTATTTCTGTTTTTTTCTTTTTTCGACTATGAAAATTGTAAATTAAGCCTATTATCTAGGCTAGAGTCTTAGAACACAGATTAATGATTTCAGTTATCTACCTTATGATTTTGTGGTGTACTATTCTCATGCCTGCAGTACAACAAATCGTGAAAATTTCAGTTGATTAGGAAATGCCGCCTCTTTTAATCACTTATTTCAGCCATTTTTTTAATGTTAGTTATAAACTATACAGCGAACTGTACTTTTAGCTAACAGCTAATGTAATCTGAGATCTTTGGAGAGGTCTCTTCTGGCCATTCAGTGTGTTTAAATGTGTTGTTCAGAGCCCTTCAGCTCTGTAATAACCTACAAGAAGAAATAAGCTAATGTATTGCCAATTTTTACTTATGTAAAAAAGTATAGACGTGTTTTTTGTTGCTTTCACTTTGTATATACAGGTAGAGTACTTTTTCTGCATTTAAGTTGCATATTAGGGTTTTATAAAGAAAGCTATCAAACAGACTATAAAGTTGGTAAAATATGCTGTATCTCAACTAGCTGTTCTATTGGTCTGTTCATACATGCGTTTTGTGTGATTTTGAGCATTTCTGAAGGAGGAGTAGAAAAAATTAATTTTCATCGTATTGCTAAGACACCACGTGAACCCAAATATACTTTACATATGAAAAGGAAGATAATTACCCCATATTATCTGTTGTGTGAGCCAAAGTATAAATGAACATTCCACAGAGTGTGAATTAGTGCTGATTTTCTTTCAGTCTTCACCTTACAACACCTGCCTTAAGGAACTGTTGTTGTGATTTGGCACTATATAAATAAAATGTAATTGAATGGAACTGATTTGTACAAAAGTGAATTCGGGATCAACGCTGTACCTTACTGTAACAGCTGAATCTAGCCATGCTTTTGACTGTGCTAGCAATTAACTAGTAACATGTAATTTATTTGCATGAGGAATAATCACGTTATTACGCATAATCATCAGTTAATTATCACTAACTGATAAAAATGTATTTATTGTTAATATTAATATGTGGAAAGGTTGTAATGTATTTGGCAAATATATTCTTAGATGGGGGGAGGGGAGCTTACAAAGTAGAATTAACATTCATTCTGCTGCGCTGATTATTTTTGCCTTCGAGTAATGCCACTTTTGGCATTTTTCCCAACAGCAAAGCTGTACTCAATTTTTGAGGATTAATTACTTTAATTGGATCCATTTCTTTATAATTTGAGCCACCTCATATACAAATCATATCACATATCACATTGCTCAAAATAACCGATGTTTTAATTCTGATACAGTCATATGAAAAGGACGTTTTTCCAGAACTGCATTGAGCCCTGTGAAAAATTAAGTCGACCTAATAATTCAGCAGCTCATATATAGCTGCATGACTTTTTCATGTGATTTTTTCAGTTTCATATCTTTATTGAAGAGTTTTGGGCCACTCGTCGTTCCAGCGTTGCTTCAGTTCGTTGAGACTTGTGAGCATTCATTTATACACAGTTCTCTTAAGGTCACTCCAGAGCATTTTAATTGGACTGTGGTGTGGACTTTGACTGGGCAATTACAACACCGCAATTTCTTTTTCAGTCATTCTGTTATAGATTTTCTGCTGCTTTGGGGATCATTGTCCTGTTATATGACCCAACCTCAGCCTAGCCTTAGCATTCAGGTCTCATATTTGACTGTAGAATAATTTAGTATACAGCGGAGTTCATTGTCAACTCAATGACTGCAAGTTGCCCGGGTTGGTCCTGTTGCTGCAACAGAAGCCCAAATGATCACACCTCCACCACCGTGCTGACAGTTTCTTTGAGTAGTTTGTGCTAATGTGTTGGGTTTGGTTTATGCCAGTCATGTATTATGCCCAAACATCTTCACTCTGGTCTTGTATGGCTAAATTACATTGTTCCAGAAGTCTTGAAGTTACTGATAATCCTTCAAAACAAGCAATAGTTATTTTCTAATTCTGCTGTCACCAACAATAACATTTAACATACTACCTGAGGCCTCACATGTAGCTCCTGGGTTTTCACTGTTCCTCTGAGCATTTCATTGATCTGACCTTGGGGTGACATCCACTTCTGGAAAATTTCTGTTAACACACCTGAATGTTCCAGACCACTAAACTGCCAAAACCTCTGCTTTTATAGTGATGTTCACACCTGCTAGTGATCAACTAATCAAAGGAATTCGTTGTTAGCATGATGGTAAAAAAGGAGGCTCAGTCCACAGTGTAAGGCTTTTTTTTTCACAGGAACGCTTTTTAGTTGCATTTTCATACAGCCTGTAAAAATGCTGTTAACGAATCCTCAGTGTCAAATCTTACCAAATAAAAAGCTCCTCCGTAATCATTAATAGATACTTTGGAGGTTTGCACTGCCTGCTTTACGTTTTTATCTTCTTTTTTCAGTTTTACTGCTGAGTTTCAAGTGCTTGTTAGAAAAATAATCAAAAAGTATTCAGATGTAATAAGTGACATGATCCTTATGAAGCAGTTATTTTGGGTACATTATTGTAATTGTGATGGGGAAGCTGGTAATCTTTCAAAGTTTGCCAACTACATTAACAATTCTACAAACTCGCACAATGTTTGCAAACTGCTGAGATAAACTGACTTTGATGTAAGCGTGTCAGACAACACTTCTCTGTGTCAATCTGACACTTTGCATCAGACATGTTTTAGCTAGCACATAATCTTGCATCATTTTGAGTCATTAACTCACAGACATGTTACATGCTGCATTCACACCCTTCTATAAGTGAAGGTGTAGATGCCATATGCTGCAGTGCAACAGCTTTCTATTTTATCGTCTTTTTCAAGGTCTTTAAAGGCTCTTTCAGGCCTCTCGGCATGCAGCACCAGCAGGCAGAGCCAGTACTGTGAAATGTGATGTGAAAGGTATTGTGAAGCCATGCAAGTTATATTAATCATTATAATGATACATTATGAAAAGAAGCAATTGCTCTTTGAAGAGCGTTAACCATATTTTTTCCGGAAAGTCAGGAATTTTTACCTCTTTACTGGTATTTCTATCAGGGCTTAAATCAAACACAGAAACCAGAACCATAATCCCGGGTTAACAGCTGTCTTGTGTGCATCAGTTATGGCTGCTGCTTTTTATATTGCCGCTGACCCCGGCACTGGTGTATGGGGAAATGCAATCACAAATCACTGCAATCCTTACTTTCTCTTGGGAAGTTAAACCAGGGAGAAATAAAATGATTGAATGATTCTATTTGATAAATTGTAAATACTTTAATCAAATGTCCAAACCAAAGCTTCTGCACATATATATATATATATATATATATATATATATATATATATATATATATATATATATATATACATATATACATATATATATACATATATATATATATACACACACATATATATATATATGTATGTGTATATATATATATATATATATATATATATATATACACATACATATATATGTGTATATATATATATATATATATATATATATATATATATATATATATATATATATATATACATATACATATATATATATATATATACATATACATATATATATATATATGTATATGTATATGTATATGTATATG
>VUQR01018446.1:0-14406 GCA_015108515.1 Hemichromis elongatus | reverse complement strand
ATCACTATCAATTATTCAGTAGCTCATTATATAACAAATTACAACAATGCCAAGCACAATTTTGCTGCATTAAAGACTATATTGTTTATGTTTTTTTTTTTTTTACCAATAAGAAAAAAACCTCAGTTGGCAGTGGGAGATGCGGAGCAACCTTGCTGGCCCACCAGGCAGCTTTTTCATGTGATGAGGAGATGTGGCCCGTCATCAAAGCACAGCATGAAAAAAATGACCGTTTGAGTTAAGCAAAGAAGCCAGTTATCTGAAAGCAAAGCAGAGGCAGATGCAATCATTGGGGAAAAGAAGGGAAAATATTTAGCAGTTATAAAATGCCACTAAAAAGGAGAGGTTCTTCAGGTGCAGGCTAGTTAATGCTTAAAAATATATTTGGCAGTTCAAGGCAGATCAGTCACAACATAATGAGATGGCTCTGAGGAAAGTCACACAGTCATATTTCCATGTTTTCGCAGCATACCTAATTTTACTGGAACTATTTCTGTCATTACGGTCATTTTTATACCTACAGGTAACTTTCTTGCTCATCTGTTATTTCAGGAAAATATATTTTTAAAAAAAGAGTCCAAATATGAAGCAACGCTATCAACACTCGCTAAAATGTCAAGGTCAGTGATTGCTTGTGTTTGCCATTTGTACATCACAGGGGTTGCTACAGTGCATGAAAAAGAACAGGTTATGCAGTTTGAATGTAAACGCCGCAGGCAGTTAACTATGCTGCAACCAAAAAGGTGAGATAAAGTGTGTACTTTTGAGGTAGAGGGTTATCATCAGTGCAATAATACATCCGTGAAGAGATGTTGACATCGGATTTTCATTCAAAAATCCCTTCGTTGACCTGCTGCGAAAAGCAGAAGGTATTTCTGGAAATAACATGAGATTATGTTAGAAAGACAAGAGGCAAAGGAAGGGTTAACTTTGACAATCTCAAGCATTTATTAAAGTTGACAAAATTGCCTTTCAGAGTTTAAAATGTTGCATAAATCAGCTTCTTTACATATTCATCAATTAATGAAAAATGTACGCAAAAGGCAAATGTCAGCAAAAGTTTATAAAAGGACATTCCAAATGAGTTGTTAAACGAAAAACAACAAGGATCAGATGTCAGTGTGGTATTTAAGAAGGATTAATTAACATGAACTCCCACTACCTACATGAATGATCTTCTTTGTACAAATGCTGTGGACAAACAGAAGACTGACTGCGAGTCTGAGAAGATGCAGACAAGACATGAGTGATACAGCAGAGCAACTAGCAGTCACCGAAGAGAGGGAGATGCGACAGATGGCAACATAGTCATAGCCTGGGCTGGAAAAGCCGACACTCTGGCAAGTCACGAAAGTATATAACAGCAGTGGGCAGCTGCATAACGGAGTATTTATAAGGCTAGACAGGACAGACTGTTTATCTGGCCTGACATGCACAGTTTTAGTCTTTAACACAGTTGGGTGTCACTTGGGCAAAGGGTAGTTGTTGCATGACACCTGATGATACACATTTGTGTGGTTAGGAACATGATTTATGAGATGGCTACTAAGATGCTTCAGGCAAAGCAATAGCTATCAAATTACTTTTACATTACAAGTAATATTATATTACTTGCTCACTCACAAAAGAGTGTAGAAGCAGGAATATTAGTCTCCAAAGGTAGATTCTGTTCATCTGGACGTAGTGTTTTCAGTGGGAGAAACGTGGGAATATTAGTATATAATAATATAAAAATATAATATTAGTATATAAAACTAGTAGAGGAATATAAAAAATAATTTTGACACACTTTTAACTTCAGAACTGCCTTCATGTCTTCATGAACTAGATTTAACAAGGTGCTGAAAACATTCCTCTGAGATTTTGGTCCATTGACTTAATAGCATCACACAGTTGTTGATTTGATTTGTTGGCCATGATGTGAATCTCTCATCCCACCACATCCCAAAAGCGTTCTATTGGATTTAGATCTGGTGACTGTGGAGGCCATTTGAGTACACTGTCATGTTCAAGAAACCAATTTGAGATGATCTGAGCTTTGTGACCTGGCACATTATCCTGCTGGCAGCAGCCGTCAGACAATTGTCCTAAAGGGATGGACGTGGTCAATAACAATGGCATTGAACTGATGCACAGTTTGTATTAAGGGACACAAAAATATCCATACTATTACATTACCACCAGCAGCCTTAACTGTTGACACTAGGCAGGATGGATCCATGTTTCATGTAGATAACTCCAAATCCTGACCCTACCATTCAACTATTGGGGCAGAAATTGACTCTTCAAACAATCTTCCATTGTCCCAAATGTATTTAGTCCCTGTGAATTGTAGCCTCAGTTTCATCTTCTTAATTGACTGGACTGGTCTTCTGCTGCAGTAAACATGTTCTTCCAGGTTTGATGTGGGAGTTTAGAGATGCTCTTCTGCATACCTGTATTGTAATTTAAGTTGCTGTTGCTCTCCTATCATCCTGGCGCAGCCAGTAGTCAACAAGGCTATCTTTTTCCAACCATTCTCTCTAAACCCTAGAGAAGGCTCTGCAGGAAAATCTCAGTGGGTCAGCAGTTTCTGAATTACTAAGACTAGCCTGTCTGGCATCAACAACCATGCCTCAAGTCACTTAAATCACCTTTTTTCATCAAATGCAACATAGGGAAGGCGAGTTCAGCTATTTTATTGTCTCATTGCATATTTGGTTTAACAAGCAACTGAGCAGATGCGCAGTACCTAATCAAGTGGCTGGTGAGTGTACGCAGAGACACAGATGGTATACTTTTTAAAACATATAGTAATTCCAGAGCTACAAAATGATCCATAACATATTGGCCCCACAGGGAGCTGAACAGAAGTCCCTCTGCTTTTTCAGCAGTGAACATGAATGTGTTCATGACTGTCACACATATCATCGCCAATGTCTGTGGAGCTGTTGGACTGTAAAAATGCTCTGAAATGCCATTCAGGGCTCCACTCTATGTCCCACAACACATCAGCAGAATTCTTCTTACGCCGCAGTCCCTGCACCATTATTTCTGTTAGAGAAATATTCTTCCAATTTCTGTTTTGTCATTTCTAACTAGAGCAATTCACTGAATGAATTCCCAAAGCACCAAAGAACACGTCATAAAGAGAAGCAGAGAGAATGAGGGAACATATACAAAAAAATAGAAAATTAAGGAAAAAAATCTCCACAACTTAACAGGAAATAATTCTTCTTGACTGAGAAGCATTTGCTGCACAAGTTTTTCACCATCACTATTTCTCAAACTCCCCTGGTGTCATTAGTCTCTGTGCGAAGAGGGGGAGAAAAAGGCTCATTTTCTCTTTCCCTCCAAGTATAGGGCGCAGTGCATTATCTCTCTGCAGATTTACACTTTCAAACATGTTGGCTGTCGTTGGTGGAGGAGCAGCCTGGGGATAATAAAGCTTGGGTGGTGAAGGCAATGAAAGTAATGCCATTTTGCTGCTCACACTACTGCGTGTGTGTGTGTGAGCTAAAAATCACAAAATTAGTACACCACTTTAATATTGCTTCTTTCACCATGCCCAGCTTCAAACTGGCATTGCATTTGCAATATGCAGTATTTAAAAACTGAAAGAGATGTGCGAAAACATTTTTTATTGTGATGGAGGTGACGGAGGACCGTCATTCCTTTCATTACCTCATTCATTTTTTCAGTTTTAGCCAATTAACCATGTTTCATGTGTACTTTCTACACCATACTCTTATTTCTTTCGAAGGTACATTAACATCTCATTGTCATGCAGCTGTAAACAGAGAGAGCTCTGAAACTTGTCATGGTGCTCAGGGAAGCTCTGGCATCTGATATTTGAGATTCTGTAGCTGAAAAGCATTGCTCACAAGGTTTTTTTTTTTCTTTTTTTTTTCTTGTGAAACCGAACCTGGAGGACAAACAATGAGCAAACATGGCTGCTGCTGGAAGCATCATGTAAATTTAGAAAGTTCACTCTTGAGTTGTGCAGCCTGGTCTCCTAGTAGCACAGAAGCATACTGAGAGCTTTCAAACCATTTTGAAACTATGTAAACACATGACAATTTAATACCTGTGGGTTACTTAAAGGCTGAAAGTAAAAAAAAATTCAAGGTGTAGTAGGAATTAAATGGGCAAAATTCCTGACATGGTCCGTAAACAGTTCTAAAGGGGCATTCATGAATCGAGTGAGAAAATAAATCTTTAAAAACTCCACCTGCTTGTCATGCAGCGTGGTGTACGACTGCATTAAGAAGCCAACTTCTTAAAAACATCTTCACCTGAATAAACACATCACATTCAGAGACACACAGTCTGGCACTTAGGGCGGCTCTCAACCGAACACAAACATCTTGGGATGTTGGATGGAATAGTATGAGAATTTTTGAACTCGGGAACTTGAAAATAAAATTGAAAATGTGTCTAATGAATATCACTTGAAAGCAGTTTCAAAGTGAATGTGAGGAGGAGAACGGAGAAAGCATTTTACCTCATTTCAACCCGTTCACATTCATTTCTCCAGCTTCAACTGGCTTTCTATTTCAGGAAAGTGACAATGGGGGTGTTCATGTGATTCCATTAACAAGCAAAGCTGGGCAGATTGTGGCAAGAGTTTTTGTTGTGGTTTGGCACCAGATCACAAACTGTGATTTGGTCTGGCACACTTATTGCATGTCTGCTAGTTCATTGTTAGCTAAAAGTTGGCAGTTAGCTAACAATGAGGAAAAACAACACTTTATGTGGAAGTTTTTATTTCTGTATTTTTTTGGAATTCCACTTGATATGCAAGTCATGAGGACTTGTACCACTGTTCACATTAGGAGTAGTTATTTATTTGTGGAGATTTTATCTGAATTTCAGGAGCAGGACCACACCTCATCCAAGCCTCTTCCGCTCTTCAGTCTATATATGCCCCATTCAGTATTACCTGCTGTTCTGATTTTCATGCACCCTTTTGTTCTTTTCCTTTTCTTTTCATGCACTTCTTGTTAAACATGGGTATCTCCCTGAAGCCGCTGCCAGTCCCCAACGAGGCTTTCCCCAAATCGTAGCATCAGGTTACAGTTCCTCATCCACCATCATACATCGTAACTGAGGATGTGGTCCCAGCTAGTGAAGTAGCTTTTAGCTTAAGTTCAGTTCAAATAAATAAAGATATTTTTTTACCTAGATTTTTTTGGATTCTTTGACATGCTTGGGGTTTATGCTCTATGGGTTATACGCTACATCACAGGTGGCTCTTATTTAATTCAGTCTTGTTATTCGTTTGTCAAGCCACGATGAAACCTTACAGTCGATACATGTTTTTTGCCAAAATGTACAAAGAATAAACTAAACGTATGCTTTCACTTGAAGTCTCACTCTTTCGTGGTGTTCCATAGTCACTCGTGCACCGCAGGACATCTTTTTACTGAAGAGCAGCCTGTCACATCAGCCATCAGAGCTGCCTCCATCTTTGTAAATATCTGAAGAAGACTGATTTCAAGCACTGTGCACCTTGTTTCTGGAATGAGTTGCTGCTTTTGGTGTGAAAAATGAGGTCATGCATGTCATTTCACCAATCAGGATTTAACAACATTATTACCAGACTGTGTACAGTTATGGGGTTGTTTGCATAAGCTGCCCAGTTGCTATTAATATCTTATCAAATTGCAACTGCTAGTTTTGAGGTGACATTTGTTTCAGTGGGTTTTTTTTTTTAAAACAATTAGGAACATTTTACTATTGGGTGGTAATCTAATTACAAGATAATATTTAAAAGCACTGAACTGATTAGATTAGATTACAAACAGTATCTTGGGTTAGCTTAACCATGTAAAAATAAATTTCAGGGCCTGAAAAACTCAATTGCAGACAAACTGGCTTCAGTTGAATAAAATACTGTAAGCTGTGCTTTACTGTAGAGATTTCGAGACTGACACTCCAAACAAATAACCCAACTGTACAAATGCATCTCAGCACACTGAATTTAGTGGAATTTGTCACAGACTTCCTAGCAGAAGACATCCACCTGCGGTACTTAATAGAGCGATCTAACAACTTAGTTTCAGGCTTCTAAAATTCTAGGCTTCTAAAAAAGGAAGATAATGCGTCGTTTTGTAGGAAGGATTCATTAAATCCATTGCAATGGCCAAAGTAAGACTGAAGTATGACAGATTTCAACTAATGGGGAAATGGAAATAATGTGCTGTATATGAATTACTGCATGCTGAAACTGATAGCTATTAATATAATGTACGTTACATTTCATCATAATGCCAAATTCTACTAACAGGTTCCACTGTTATGGAAAAAGAGTTTGCTGAAAGCAGATGCATATTTGGTAAAGTGCTTACTACTGCAATTGCGAGATTTTTAGCTTTAACTATTGAGTGACTGAAGCAAAATAGTGCACCATAAGGAATATAATTTTAATTTCAAGTATTTTATAAAATAAAATAGAAACTATAGTCTTTCACTTTGTGCACTATGAAAAAGAAAAGAAAATACAAAAAAAAACAACAGTAAACACAAAGTAATATTCATGCAATCATAAGAGACATGCAAGCTAAATCAGAAAGCCAAAAAGCGAACGGGACTCACTTAGAAGCAGAGGTTTAGTGTTGCACAGGCATCCAGTGGATCTCCACCTCTTGGCAATGTGATTAACACGGTACACAGTATATACTATATTTGCCTAACAATAACTGACATGTTACAGTTTTTGATTAAACCTGCAATATTTACTACACACAGATAGTTGTTTTCATAACTTTAACGCATCCTGCCAGCAGCATACTATAGTACACTGGTAAAACTGCAGTAAGTATTAGATTGTAACACTTTGAATTAAACAGTCATGCTAGTCATGCTAGTTTGCACTGGATTCACAATTCACTTTGCTTCATAGTATTCTTAGTTGTTTGATCATGATGCTGTATTTTTCCCTTTGAAAATAGAGTGGATAAAATAGAGTGGAATACACTGCAGTGTAATAAAATATTATTACACTGTAGTGTGCGATTGAAGTGATTATGTTCTTGTCTCATCTTGAGTTAAAACAGTAGTAAATGTATGCAATTTCTTTATCGAGTTTGATCCACAGTACAATAACATCAAGATACAGCAGTTTTTCTCTTTTCAGCACCTAAATATATCGCTTACATGTTCTCTTCATTTTTTTTTCAACAAGATAACCACAGTTTTAACCACATTAATCAGCACCACGATCACTTTAGGCTATACAAACTCCCCACCTTTCTACCTTCAACCCTCTTACTTACCCACCCACACATCCCTTTTTTTAATGCTAATCTTTCACTCAGGAATAATCGCTATTAAAAATTGTGGGCAATTCTATAAGAGTTGCAAAAAGAACAACATTAAACACTGGCTTGTATCTTGTCATGTTGCGACCCTGGGAGATTTTAATGGTCGAACTCTTTCACGTTTATGTCCAGTTTTTACTCATTGTTTGTCACCGCCGGTGGGCCGGTGAGTTTTGTAAATGGACCCAAAAGCAGACACTGGCGCGAGGAACTGCAGTTCAAACCAAAAGCGAGCCTTTTATTGTGGCTGGTGAACATGAACAACAAACTGGAGCAAGGGCAAAACAGGAACAACAACTAAACAGAAAACCTAAACTGGGAACAACTAATAAAATCTATGAAAACTGTTATAACTCTGAAGACTATAACGAGATGTAGAGGAACAACAGACGACCTGACAATGAACAAAAGAAGACAAAGGACTTAAATACACACAAGAAGTGATCAGGGGAAGTGGACACACATGGGGAAACCACTGACTAGAAAGAACATAATGACGCCACAGGGGAAGTGAAACTAAACACAAAGGCAAAGACGCACAAGACTCTTTCAAAATACACCAGGAGACACTGAGAAAATAACAATAATCAGGAAATTTACACAAATTCGACAAATATTCCATGATTTTCTTAGTTTAATGAGCGTCATCAATTTATGGATGCCTCTCTGAAAACCAAAGAGGCTGATAGTCAGTTCATCAGCGCACATGGCAGAGTGAGTGTAGAGCATTCAGATCCAAAATAAACTTTTATAGTTGGTGAAAAAAGTAAGCATAGATCTCAAACAAAAGACTTGCACATTCTATTGATATTTATTGCACTGTGAAGTTGTTCTATTGTGCAGATCTTTTGTCTGACTTTGCCACTGAATTCTTTCCCTTTTTTGAAGCAGCAGATTGTTTCCTTGTAGTGATGACATTGGGACAAAAAGCCCATGAATAAACCAAACAGACAACGTGTTATATTTGTCTCAAGTTGATGCGTTTTGATTTGGATGGTAGCACTCAGCCTCAAGCTTATTCATTATTGAAGGTATTTAAAACAGGTAACAAATATTGGACAGCTTGTTTTGAATGAAAGAGGTAAAGGTCCTCAAACAGCAAGATGCTCGATTTTTGCCATATATTACTCAAACAGAAGTAAAAATGTAATTTGGGGAGTACTTTCAAATATGGATAAAAACACAATTGTTAGTCTGCTGAGTCTTTACTGGAGCAGATAGGTATTTCGGATTCACTCAGAATAAACTGCAGTGTCAATATTTATGGTAATGAAGGAACACAGCCCTAGAGTGAAGCTAAATTGTGTGATTTTTATAGTGCTTGGACAACAATAGAGGTCATGCCACAGAGGAATAAGCTACACAAACAATGTCCATTCATTGCTGTTTTCTGCTTTTTCAGGGAATTTATTTACAGTAAGAAGAAATGTGGAAATTGCCAAACGTTTAGTTGTCTAAAGGTGATTTACCCTCAAAAAGGACATTACAAGGTTTTGTTTTATTAAATTGTATTCATATTAACACTGTTACATTACAATGCTACATTTGAGCCAAGTGGTGACTTGGTACTTCTGGCAAGTAATGATTGTAGCTTTTTTTTGCCTCTTTGCAAAATGCATTTTAACTCTTTTAAAAGTGCCTTGAATGCTTCACATTTGCTATTTTTTTCAGCATTGTGAGTTAAACAGAAAGAATCGCTTTGGCAAACTTGGTCTATTTGAGTTTGGGCTTTTGCCATTACAGCTTCGCATGGCTGACTGGGGCCCAGTTTAACCTTTAAAACAGCCCTACCAACAATTCTGCTTCAGGGTAGAGCAAAATAGGTAGGTGAGAGGCAATGACATGGTGAGGAGCTAACATCTATGGTGGTGAGGGCAGAGAGGTGTGAAGATAATAGCCCCAATGGGGAGATATGCAAGGCAGGGGTGCTTTATGAAGCTCGGTCAGTCTGCTGTGAAGGAGTCCTGCATTGCACACAAAAACCAAAAGAGTAATCTCTAACTTACTCCACAGAGCCGCCTTTGGATCACTATCTTACTTTTATTTCTTTCCTTTCCTACTATCTCTTATCTTTTTTCATCTCAAATTCAATTTGCTTTACTTCTATGGCTATAATTAAATGCAATTATTCTTGCAGACTATATCAATTACAAGTGCATTTCTGCTAAACAAACAGCACTTTTTTATAATTTAGCTGTGTATCCTCTTCTGTCCTTCTTATGCTTTTCTGTTTGAGATTGAATGCAGACATTTTTGTATGCACAGTATGCAAGTAATCTATAATTATTCAGAGGAAACCACATACACATGCAAAAACTATAAAGGAATGCATCACAAAGAAAGATGTTAGTGTAATCATGTTTTAGAAGTATATTTTTTAACCGCTCGGTAATTATGAAGTAGTAAGGTGGAAACACAAGGTAGTAGTATAGAAATCAAATAAATAGTGCAGTAATAAATTGCTAACAATATTATAATTTGCTAGCATTAAAACAGCTGCTCATTAGAATTTCTGTACAGTGGTCCCTCGTTTATCCCTTTTGACAAGCTGAACTCATTCTGTACTGTACAGGAGGCATGGCGCGAGATTGATTGACAATGGTCTACAGCCAATTAGAATGCAGAACACAATGCAGTGGGAAAAAAACCCAGCAAATGTTATAGCGAGGGACCACTGTATACAGGCTTGTGGTAGTAACCTCATAATAATAAGGTTAAATTGGTTGACAGCACTATAGTCACACTCTTTTCACACTATATGACCTGATGGGAATCAAAATAATAATAATTTCAGAAAAATAATAATAGTTTACAGTAATGACCCTTGGCCCTTGTTATTAACTTATTAACAGTTAAGAGTTTTTGTGAAATCTGTCTAACATAATGGAAAAAAACATTGTTAATGTACAGTTTCTCTCACAGAAAAAAAAAAAACAGGACATATGGTCAAATGTGATATACAGCAACTTTAACTCGCTGACTTTAAGCATGTTTAAAGTTACATTAGAATAATTTCCTGCAAAACTCACTTTAATGATCTTGCCTTTCTTCTGGCTTATAAGACTGACTCTACCACAGAATGCTATGTGCAATTTCTTTTAACAATGACCAGGCAAATACTGTTAGCAGCTTTCACAAAAACTGAATACCACACACAGGATAAGATGCTTTATAACTGTATTCTTCCTTTACAGCTCACTTAAAGGTGGCTTAATTCAGCATAGTTTACCCCTCCTTATACCTTCTCTGTATCTCTTTACACTCTTTCCTCCTTTCTTTGAAACTCCACCCTCACAATTTCTTGTGTAAACAAACCCCTCACTGGTTTTCTCTCTCTCTCTCTCTCTCTCTCTCTCCCTCTCTTCGTCCTTGACTTTAGTTTTCCTTATCCATCTTCAAGGAGAGATGGAGGGAAAGTGGCTGGAGGGAATCATGTTTCATCATCCAACCATATGAACTGAGATAGGGCCTGACATCTTCTTTTGCAGCTGCTCGTCTGAATATCATTGTTGTTTATAACTTGCTGCAATATTCAGTGGAAGGCTCTCTCTGTTTGGTCACATGTCAAGAGAGTTCAAGGGACCAAGTCATTACATGCAACAAAAATTAGTCTCTGGCCATCACTGTGGTGGTGGGGGGGGGGTAAACCACTTATCTGTGGAACGTCTGCAGCAAAGCACTTGGCTTTATAAGGAAAGAGAGGATTGGGAGCACTCACTAGTGAGTGGTAGTTGCATGCAGACAAGCAGCTGAGAAGGAGGGGGAAGCACTCACAAAGCCGAGTGTGGTTTGCCTCCAGAGGGTTCAGGTTTACAATGGAGAGCAGGAAAGCAAAACAGAAACTTCAAATGGCAGAGTTGTGGCAAAAGCTGCGGCTCTCTTGACATGATGAAACACCGGCATGTTTTCTGAAAAGACAGGGCGATTTTTCACGATCCTCAGATTTCACTTCATAGGCAACTGGGCAAAGCATATGGAGTCAAGAATGAATTATTTTGTTATATATATTTATTTAGGGTTTTGGTGATGGGACACTTTGAAGTGAATCTTTGGTTTGGTGTTGTGTGTGTGTTTTTTTAAACTGGCTTACTAAATCCCATAAGCTGCTATAGTATCTCTAACAGCCAGACCGGGCTTTCTTTAATCATAACTAGACAGTGGCTGTGTTTTATCCAGCAAAGCCTCCTGCTTTGTAGTTTTGAGAAAGAACAACAGAATCAATTAAACAGCAAGGGGGACATGGCATGAGCAAGGAGGGGAGTAAATAATTGCAGAGACAGGTCGTAAAGAGGAACAGTAATTAACTATCCATTTATAAAAATGCAAGAGATAACATTCATGAGCTGTCACTGTTTACCCAACACTGGAGGGACTTTATAACTGTCTCTCAGGAGTGAAGCGTCCATAAACAGCCACAGGTACCTTATGTGTGCATTTGTTAAATGGAGACACACAAGTGACTCAAGGGCAACTTTAATACGCTGCAGAGAATGGAGCGAATGAAATGATAAGTTATCATGCTCAGCTGGAGCTAGACTATATGAAACCAAAGATGAACTGAATGAAGACAGAACAGTTTGAATAAAAAAGTGGAAAGACCAAGATAGAATCCAATCAGGAGAAAAACGGGCCTAAATGTGATTAGATGAAAACTGAACTCACCAAAGTCTTTTTCCTCCCTCATGAATCAAAAGTTACAGTAAATGCTGAGCGCGTTTGTTGGGAAAAAGTGTTGGGGGCCTTCAAGGTGATAAGGCCTGTAGAGGCCCAGTACATTAATGAATTGACATTACCCAAGGATCAATGGCGAAGCTCTCAGGATTTGAAAAACTACACTTAATGAAAAGGGATTACTCTCTTAAGATCAAGGTCCTCCACTTCACGTCTTCCCCTCGCTCCTCTTCTTTGGCTCTTTTGTATTCTGTGCCTCGCTCCCCCGCCCTTTCAGAACAATAAACACAAACACAGGCTCTCATTTGCATTATGACAGGGTTTCCCCAATCAACTGGTTTTAATGAAGACTTTGGCTAGAAATGTACCATTACTGCATCTCATCTTTGTTGCACTGCATTTGCTTTTGATGTATGCGCACACTTTGTTAATTGGTGTTCAATTGAGTCTTTATTGGAAGTAAATCATATTTTTTTAATTCACCTTGGTTTTTGCTCACTAGGATGTGAAATGCGCTGAAAGTTTGTACTTTCTCGTTTTTCAGTGTGTGCAGTCACCTTAATCACATCGATTCTAATAGCAGCTCAGAGCCAAGGAAAACAAATCATGCTAAAATATATGGAAATTCACTCCCAAAATGTTTCTGAAGAATCTTTAGGGATTTATAACATAGGTTCCCAACACACACACAGTAGTTTCAGCACTTATTTTTTGCTATTGTATCACTTACAAAGCAAATTAAACATTTTGGGGATTTTAGTGCATATTAATAGCAAGATGAATTATTACAGCGCAGACGTTCATTGCAAGTTTTTGTGAATGTTTCAGTATATAAATTCATAGCTATTATTTTAGTAGTCAGTTGAACCCCTTTTGCTTTCAGAACTCCCTTAATCCTTCATGGCGTAGACCCAACAAGATGCTCTGAGACTGATGTGAATTCCCCATTTTATCACATCCTAAAAGTGCTCTTTTTAATTGGAATCTGGTGACTCTGAAAGCCAGTTTAGTACAGATCTGTTCAAGAAAACAGGCTGATTTGAGCTTTCTGACATGGTCCCATGTGCTGCTGGCAGCAGCCCATCAGGGTACACTAAAGGGATAGACATGGTCAGCAACAATACTCGGATAGACTGTGGTGTTTAAACGATGCTCAGTTGGTACTAAGGGGCCCAAAGTGTGCCACAAAAATATCGCCCACACCATTACACCAACAGCAGGCTGAATTATCAATACAAAGCAGGATGGACCAAGCTTTCATGTTGTTTATTTCCAAATTGCTACGATCCACATGCCGCAGCAGAAGGTGACACTCATCAGACCAGGCGATGTTTTTCGAATGCGCCGTTGCCTAATTTTGTTGAGCCCATATCATTTGTAGCCTTAGTTTCCTGTTCTCTTAGCAGACAGAAACTGCACGCAGTGTGTAGCACATCTGCTTTAAGGTTCAGTGTTGTGGTGCATCAGCGTCCTATCAGCTTTCTGGTCGTCATGAAGACATTTTCACCCAGAGAACTGCCGCTCACTGGACATTATTATTTTTTGTAAACCTTAGAGATGCCCGCGTGGGACAATCTCGATTGATCAGCAGGGTCTAAAAAAACTCAGACAAGCCTCTTTGGTACCAGCAACCATGTCAAATTAAATACAATCGTCTTGCTATCCCATTTTGGTACTTGAATTTAAACAGGGCACCTTGACTATGTCTATATGCTTAAATGCATCAAGCTGCAGCAATGGGAGGGGTTGATGTGCATTAATAAACAGTTGAGTAGGAGTACTTAATGAAGTGGCTAGTGAGTGTAATTTACCTTTTGTGTTGAAGGAACAAGCTATGGATTTCCTTGTAATGTTTTTTTTTTTGTCTTTTTGTCTTTTTCTACATTTATTGTTTTTAAATTAAATGGTGACTTATACCGAGTCCTGTTTTTGGTATTTTAATGGTCACACCCACAAAGGCCAGTAATGTTGTGGGGATGGAGCTGGACTCCTTTAAGATGGAGTTGGAGAGGCGGATGTTGTCCAAGATAAAGACAATGTTTGATAATACCTCCCACCCACTCCATGACATGCTGGTCAGCCACAGGAGCACGTTCAGTGAGAGACTGAGGTTACCGAAAAGCACCACTGAACGACACAGGAAATCATTCCTGCCTGTGGCCATCTCCCTGTACAATTCATCCACTTAGCACAGTCTTCTGATACACCTGTTTTGCACATGTTCTTCCTTCTTCCTTTCTTCAGCTATTTATTAAGATGTTGAGTATATGTACATATGTATATGGATGTATATATTGTGGTTATTTCTTTAGTGTATTGTCTGTCTTGTTAATGTCTGGAGCACTGTAACCTAAATAATTTTCCCTGGGGATCAATAAAGTATTCTGATTCTGATTAATTCCAATTATAAGTGCATGTACTACACTAAAAGTAG
>VUQR01018445.1:14850-32736 GCA_015108515.1 Hemichromis elongatus | reverse complement strand
GTAACCAAAATAAAAATGCCATGTAAGTGCAGGTTTTACATATGCTCCTCTATCTGAAAACAGCAAGGAGATCAACAGAAGCTGCTGAGGGACAATCAATAGGCTTTTGATATAGAAGAAAACGCTTCCATTAGAAATTCCTGGAGACTTTGTGTCGTCTGTAAGTTTATACTTGAGAGGAAACCAGTAGCGTTGTTACAAACAGAAGATTATTCAACATCAGATCCTGTCACATCCACGTGTTGAAGATCTTGTGTAAAAGTGCACGTCCCTGTTCAGACTTTAACTACATATTTTATATTGTAATATATTAGAGATTCCACCAGAATTGATATGTATGATACCCATTGATAATATTTATAATAATGTGCATTTATTTATTCGTCAAGTACCGCCGGCATGGTAGGGAGCTTATGTTGTGATCATCGGCCACCCTCTCCCCTCCCTGATGGATATTTATTCCTCCAGCTCCATCAACAGAGAAACAAACGTCACCAAGGACAGCTCCCACCCTGGTTTGAACTTGTTCAACCTGCTTCCCTCTGGGAAGTGCTACAGGTGCATCAGCACAAAGACCCACAGACTCAAGAACAGTTTCTTCCCAAAGGCCATAACCACCCTGAACTCACACATGTACAGATAAATACATTTCCACCCCCCAATTTCCTCTATAAATCACCACTGTGCAATACTAAAGTCTATGTGTAATAACCCAAACTGTACAAAACATTATTTATTTACATGTTTACATGTTTTTAAATACCAGATTGCATTTTTGTACATTTCATATATTTGTTGTTATAAATACTGTTCATATGTAAATAATGCTGCAAAACTGTGCACAATAAAGGCATTCTATGTACCAAGGCTGCACTTTTTCCAGAACTGATGAATGTAGCGAACACCTACAATTATCCTTACATGCTGATGAAGAAGAGCAACCGCTAGCACAGGAAAACAAATACACGTGGAAGATTGCAGCTCGTGCAGCTGCCTTTATAGCTCTGCCCAAGCTCACTCAGATGGATGGATGGATGTTTTTTAAACCTGCTTTTTTTTTTACTAAATCATTTTCCAGTTATTGTTATAAAAAAAGGGAACTTGACAAAATGTGTAGCGTTTCAGCTTTCATTTGAGGGCTCCACATTCAAATTGGCTCCTCAACATGCGCCACCCTCTTTTTAAAAGGGACCAAAAGTAAATGGACAATTGACTCAAAGGTCTTTTTGTGGGTGGATTTGGGCAATTCCTTCGTTATACAAATATCAATGAGGAGATAAAAAGCCTCCTTTACCGTCAACATCATCATTGGAGTTTAGAAATCCAAAGCTAATGTGTTACATTCCTAAATGACTGGAGCTTAAGACACTAGCTGCGTTTCCCAGAGATTGTATTGAAACTACTGTGAGACCTTGCCCCACCTTATCATGTGACCTACTGAGGTCACCTGACATGAGGTGCGAGTTGGGGTTTTGAACGGGTTAGAGAATCAAAATTTTCCCACCTGACAATACCTCCACGTCAGCACTGATATAGTGGAAGAAAACTAGAAGCAAAGACATTGCAGTGTGTGTTTTCCACAAAGTCTCACCTTTTCAAACTGCTGCAACATGTCTTACTACATAATCTGTATATCGTTGAGCTTTTGCACTGATACGTCATTAAAATGGTGGGAAATATTTTGTGGGACAAATATATCTGTATACCACCGAATTTCATTTTTAGCAGCTTTACAAAAAGCACCGTCATCTCTGTCCCATTTCAGAGATTTAAAAATTTAACGGACAACTGATTGAAGTAGTTTGATAGCTGGGTGAGGCCTGTTTAACTGTCATTTCATAACAACTGAAGTAGACATGCCATCTAAATCTGGATTCAAAGGGTTGGTTTTGTTATTTAAATGTGAGATCCAAAGATGTCAGTGCAAGCAGAGCTGCATGTGCATCTGAGACTGAATTGTAAAATGCGTCCTTCGCCTACAGACAGGTATGTTGTTCCCTCATGCAGTTGTTTTCCCCCAAAAAGTCAAACTCTGTGCTGTGTCCAAAATGTCACAGGGGAACTAGAGGAGGCTGTCACAGCTGTTCATGAACCAATTTAAAATGATAAACATAGCTCAGTTCTGCACAATATTAATTTAATCTCTTTATGAGCTTAATAGAGCACCAGGGCTTCCACATGTGGCCACATGGGAAAACCAGTTGCCTCTGCGCTTTGGTATACAGGTATATTTATCATGTCTGCAACTGAAGAGAGGCAAAAGAAGAAGCCTGTCTGTACACATTTGCAACAAGACCTCAGGCGAGTTTCCGGTAGCACTAATAATCCCTGATACGGTCTATGCTTCATGCAGTCAGCTGTCCACTAGATTTTACACAGGCACTGCATCAGCCAGCTTAGCTGCAGTGTAGTGGTTCCAACACTGCCTGCAGTCCAGTATGCACTCATCACAACAATCTGTTATTATAAGCTGTTCTTATTTATGCTTTCAGCCAGCAGTACAGCAACAATGACAGAACATTAGCAATAAAGTAATCCAGCCTGTACTATGAAGTCATTTTCCAGTTTGCCTCTTTCCAATTTTATAGCTAACAAGTAGTCTGACAAAAGTTGCCTTTGACATCAGTTCAAGTCTAAGCTGTTCTATGATTTCAGCTATATTCACTTGTAAAATGACTACTCGGAGAAAGTTTGACGTCAAGTGAGGCTAAAGTGGATATGCTGACCATTTGCACTTGTCCCAGTCTGGCTACACATGTAACAAGTAATACCTCGCTGTCAAAGTAACGACTTTAAGGGACGAGGTCGAAACAGAGTGCGCACATAGAGCGTGGAAGGACAATCTGCTGAGACGACACGATATGAAACACAAGTGAGGTTCATAGTTTCAGTGAGTGACTGTTACACTATGAAATATTATTTGAAGCCTCTCCACCAAATGGCAGATGTGAAACTCAGCCTAACCCTGCTGCTTGATGAGGACGAATCCAAACTCACTGACCTCATGGATGCTCTTACAAAGCAGGTGACTCTATAATGCCAAACTGAACTGATAGGAATATTAATTTATCGTTCTTGTGCTTATAGCACAAAGGTAGCACGCCCCCAGAGACTAACTAAAACATGCACCGAGCCTATTCTTCACTTCAGCGTAGAAAAAGCAGGTCGAAAGTTGTGCTGGGGTTGAATTTCCGTCTATTGGTTGGTTTCTACAGAGCTCTTCTAGCACAGTAAGCGCAGCACTGACGCCTCAGAGCTACACTTACCTGAGCCGTACTTAACGTCGTGGGAGTGCAGTCGGACGTTGTGTCTGGTGTTTAACAGTTTGACTAGAGAGCCGCAGGTCACGTAGCTGAGCTCCGAGTCTCGTCCTTCACAGCTGGACCACAGCAGCAGGAAGAGCAGCGACCTGACGAACCCACGGATAGCACCAACCACCTCCATCTTTGTGTCTCTGCTGTCATTACCGGCACTCACTTCCGAACCGCAATGCTGCTTTCCACCAATCACCACTTGACAAGTCCTAAAATACGGAAGACAACGTCAACACGTGATTGGTCGGAATAAGATTATGTGTCGTCATAACAGTTAACGCCAAAGAGCTTCACACAGAAGCAGCTCCGCTCCTCACACGTCATTCTCGATTTAAACTGCCTGTGCTTCTGATGATGATGATGATGATGAGTGGATAACCCTGGTACAGGGGTATAAACGTTAGCGTTCCTGGGAACTCAGATGAGCCAAAAAAAAGACAACATAAGATGTGGTTTTGCCACGCAGATGGAGTCAGGTCAAATCTACTTTACGAATACGGTGAACAGTAAAATAGGTTTCTCAAAAGATAAAATAGCATTTGGTGATGTTTCAGGCCGTCACTGACCACAAAGGCTCTTCCTCCAGATAGCTATCTGCTGCCACCGGTTGGGGATGAGGGGAAGAGAGTGGAGGGAGATGGGACAGACGAGACACATGGCACCCACCACTTGTGCAATTTAACATACAAAGTATCCTGTCTAGTATAGATGCGTTTATGTGATCTAATTTAGAAGCAGATTTTTATACATATATGACAGAGAAAAATTATGTATTGTATTTACCAAGAAATTTTACTTGTTCATGCCAGTGTACGAATCGTTATGCTGTCATCATTCATAGTCAGCTGCCAGTCTCATTCTGGCCTTTCTGAAATTTTTAAATACCATAATTTTTATCACTTTGTATCAACACATTCCGGTTCCAATCTGAGCACTGGGGAAGACTTCATTTGATCCAAAAACAGACTGAATGTAATGTACCATGATCATTATGAAGAACTTGGCAATGGTCACTGGTGGAATCATCCGTCACACACGCGCACACAAATAGATGGAGAGAAATATAGGTAAGGGTGAAACAGAAAGATAAACAAAGAAACAAAGAAAAGAACAGAACCAGAACAGAGGTTCTATCCCCTTTGGGTTTACTTTTACATAAGAAGGGGAGGGAGGAGAGGTGCAAAGTAAAAGATGTGTAAGAACATCAAATGTAGTCTCATAAATTGTCAATAGAAATTTAAACTACAAAATCCCTACAGTATACCTATATGGATGTAGGAGGTATTTTTCAGCATCCCTTTGGATTTCAGTATTAGACCCAAATAAAAAATGTTTAAATTCAAATTCAAATGTTTATTTTACTGCTCTGTGCATTACACTATCAGACTACACCATTAATTACATGTTCTTTTTTGAAACAGTGAGGTGTTTTGTTTGTATTTTTATGTTTTTTATATAGATTTTTAATTACCGTTTCATAATGTCTCTGACATTAGGACTCAAGGATGTCTTTATGCTGAGGAAAAGTCACATGATGCGTGAAACGCTCTTTTTTATGTAAGCATGCTCAGAGCCCGCAGCAAAATGTATTAGAGACAGTTATCACTGCTGTTGTGATAGCCGTCATTTTGTCTATCTTATGCTAAAAAAAGAAAGAGTGTTTTGTGTTTGAAAACTACACTAAATAATATTACTCTGGGATTGTAGACAAGGGTGTTTGAATCTATAGAATGGGGCAAAGTACAGTCCTAGACTTTGTTGCTGAAAAGAGTTATATCCGTCTATTTATCATAGATATAGATATATTCATTCATACAAAAGGGTGATTTAAAAAGTACATTTCTATCGAGTAAACTGCGCTCTCATCTATCGGGAAATAAGGGGCTAAATTACCGTGATATAAATAACATTTGTTTCTAATCAACATTTTTACAATTATAATAAATTGAAATTTTTTTTGTAAAAGAATAAAAATAAATTTATAAAAATATTAATAAAATAAAACGGTTGTTGAAAGTCGCCTTTACTCAAGGGAACACAACAATGAGGCGTAGGAATTAGAGCGTGAGGATTCAGATGTGAAAAGAGGCCTTGAACGCATCGTAAGGCTGGCCGGGCAGGTCAGGTAAGTTTCGCCGCTACGGGGAGGTTCGAGCACTTTGCTTTTCCGGCTCCCGACTGTGCTTTAACCACTGTTCATAGCGATGCCTGACTTGTGATCAGTGTGAAAGTGTGAGAAAACAAAGGCAAGAGGCTGTTGCCTGTGTCACAGACCAGTACCGACACCAGTGAGAAGGTAAGTCAGCGAGTGAGTGAAGTTGGAAGGGGAACAGATGGACTTCCCAGTCTGAAGTGCTCTGTGTGTGTTGTGGTCAAGCCAAGCTCTGTCACTCTCTTCATCTGTCGGTGCGCTTTTGGAACCTGACGGAAAGGCGTTCTGATATACAGGTGCGCTTTGGAAAGAACCTGTCGCCAACATAAGAGCTTAAACTAGGAGTCCTAAATAGTGTATATTTTTTTAGCCTTAACTCTCAGAATCATGAAGAGTCTGAGCTTAGCTCTGTAAAACTACAATTCTCTTCTTCAGTTAGCCGTTAATGAGTACTGCCATAGAGCAAGAGAAAAAAAAACGTCCTATGGTGCAATGCCATACTGAGAATATTCTAGAAATATTCACAAATCAATGTAAAAATGAAATAATTTCTGAATAGTTTGAATGTTCTCTGCTTAAACAAAACTAAAACATAACCCCCCCCCCCAAAAAAAATATCTCATATCTGTGATCATTTATGGTCATTTTGCTCATGGGATAGCTGTTCCTGTTGTTTTGCTACAGTTCCCTTAAGTTTAAAATTAAAAAAATATTTACTTAATAAGTGGAAGATGCCTTATAGTCAGACTTGACTAAAACATCTGCTGGTGTGAGGCATTCACCATTTTAATTATGTCCAGAGTGCTGCTCTGCAGCCAAACGAATGACAAGCGCTGAAACCTTGACCTGGCTGACGAGAAGATGTCAGACACAGTGCACTGCAGACAGCTGCATATAGGACCGCTTAGCTGCAGACAAGCCTACAGTGGAGACCAGAATTAAAGACTCCAGCGACAGAGAAATAGACTTAGTCTGATGAAAGACATTTTCTTGTACATCATGAATAACAAAACAAGAAAGCTAGGAAACATTTATGTGGATGATACTTTGCCATGCTTCAAAATCCCCTCAAAGGTGTTGAGATATTATTGTATGTGCTGGTTAGTCCAGAGATCTTTTAAGAAGACACGATTTCTCTTTCATCTAAACCAAGTACAAAATTCCAAAACTAAGTTTAAAATTGACTAAGGACAGTCTGGACCCAAACCTGCTGAGATGTCAATGCTCGGTGTTTTCAGCATAAAGCAGTTCTTAAAAAGGAAAAACAAGCCAATTTGTTTCATCTGATCATTTATTAAAGTTGTTGCTGTAGCTGATTTTATTTCCCTATAAGTAGGTAGTCAGGTAGTGAGATGGAGATAGTGGTATTGACAATAAGACAGAAGGCCAAGCTATAAATGCTCAGATGAACAATCCAGGATTAGTAATAGGTACATAAGTGGGACAGCTCAGTCTATGATAAGATGTTTTGGACATATGCAGAGAAGTTAGGGTGTCTGGTATATCCAAAGGATAATGAAGATGGAGCTGCTAGGTAGGGGGAAAAGGGGAAGACCTCAGAGGAGGTTAATGGACGTAGTGAAGGAGGAGGATGGTATGACAGATGAGGATGCTCAGACAGGGTGAGATGGAAGCAGATGATCTCCTGTGGCACCCCCTAAAGGGAGCAGCTGCAAGAAGTTAAGGAATGAAACTAAGGCCTGTGTTTTTTTTTTTTAAGGTGCTCTAAGTTCAGATCTTGGTACTATGACATTTTAATACTCTTTTTTTGTCTTGGCAGAAAGTCAAAGCTGCGATGTCTTCAGGAGTCTCCAGATTTGACCGGGTGAGGGAGATACCACTCTATGACCAGGTCCCAGCAGATTCTCTGTATGGGGACCTTGCGCTACCTTCACCTCCACCACTCCTGTATGGGACAGTGCCAGCTGTCAGCTTAAACTCCCTTCCCCCTCCCCCTCTACCTGAACAGCCACCTGTTGGACCTGAAGCTTTCTATTCCCCCAGCAATGACGAGCCATTGGACGAAGACCAAGATGCTATGGACATTAAGCCAGTTCGCCGCTTTATCCCTGACTCTGTCAAGAATTTTTTTCGTGGCAACAGCAGTAACCGTGGTAGCAAGGGTCCTCTGGCGCACCCTGACTCCCCTGCTCCTTCATCCAAAAAGAGTGCTAAGTGCCACACCACAGCAGGAGTCCCCTGCTCACCGCCTCACTCTGCCCCTCCATCTCCCTCGCTTCCAGGCTCCTATCGAGACCGCTACGGTGGCTCTGGAGGCAGCTACACCTCTCAAAAGGAGCGAGATGGACTGCTGCTCGGAGCCGAAGCATTTGACTCTGCATCTGCAGTGCCCACCAATGTCTCAGTTCAGACGTACCAGGAGCGGGTGGAAGAATATCATGCACGCTATGCCTACATGAAGTCATGGGCTGGCTTGCTAAGGATCCTGGGTGGTGTGCAGCTGCTGCTTGGAGCTGCAGTGTTTGCCTGTGTCTGCGCTTACGTTCATAAGGACAACGAGTGGTTCAATATGTATGGATACTCTGGACCACAGCTGTATGGAGGGCTTGGTGGAGGCGCTGCTGCATATGGGTCTGGGGGTTTTTACTACACAGGACCAAAGACTCCCTTTGTTCTGGTTGTGGCTGGCCTTGCATGGATAGTGACAGTTATTCTGCTTGTTCTTGGCATGACCCTGTACTACAGAGCCATCCTTCTGGACTCCTCCTGGTGGCCTCTAACAGAGTGTTCCATAAATCTTGTGCTGGGTGTGCTCTATTTAGCCGCAGGGTTGGTTTATGTGAATGACACAATTCGAGGGGGGCTGTGCAATTCGCCAGTCTTCAATAATGGAGTGAACGGTGCATTCTGTCGCACCGAGTCTGGCCAGACAGCAGCCATCGTCTTCCTCTTCATCACCATGGTGCTCTACTTTATTAGTGCAGCAGTGTGTGTAAAGCTGTGGAGGCATGAAGCAGCCAGGATGAGGAAAGAGGGGCTCGCACAGGAGGTCTGACACACGCACAAAAAGCATTGCCTAGCACAAAAATAATATTCACAGTTAAATAGCTAACCCGATCATTTGGGAACATTTGAGAACATTTGGGGGCTTAGCAAGGTTTCTATTTTATTACATTAATTTTGTCATGTAATAAAACATTAATTTTATTACATGACAATGTACCCCAGTAAGTAAACTGCTATGTTAACTTATTTTTGCACCCATCCTGTGCAGTTATATCCAGGATAAAAGATCAGCATATACAAAACCACAACTTAATGCCAATCAGTTCTCTAGAAAATAGAGTCGGCATTCCTCGAAGCTGTTGTAAGACTGCTTTGTAAGTAATGTTGAGTAATCACCTGCTCCACTGGATGAGCCTTTTTATTTTTACCTGCAGCAATTTTATTTTTAGTGTAATTCCTACGGTGGCCCCTAGAGACAAAGCATGTACAAACTTTAAAACACGTACAATCTAAAAAACACAAGCAAACCCAAAAATACATGCAAACTCCAAAACCTGTACAAACTCAAAAACACAACGGAAGTGCTCCAGGACGCTAGGGGCAGTGTTGAGATTGATTTTCAAAATAAACGGCAAGTTTTTTGCAAACACATGGAGTTGGATACCAGCAGGAAACACCTACAAGGATAGAACAAACACACTCATATATATTCAAATAATTATTTGATCAGTGATCAGTGTGGAAAGTCCTTTACTCAGAAAAGTCACTTAAAGACACATCATGTTACTACCACACGCCAAATCCGGTCATTGTTACTTCCTGGCTTGTGTAGCCACTATGTAACAAAAGCTCAACACTGCCCCTAGCGTCCTGGAGCACTTCCGTTGTGTTTTTGAGTTTGTATGTGTTTTGGAGTTTGTACGTGCTTTGTCTCTAGGGGCCACCGTATAATTCAGTGTTATTTCTATTGCACCAAATGACAAAAACAGCCATAGCAATTTCAAGGTGCATTACACTGTCAGGTAATGACCCTACAATAACACAGAATAGTAACGGTGAGCCATGATGCTTATCCTGTTGTGTTTTGAATCTGTTATTCTCTTTGGCTCCAGTTTTTATTCTAATCTAATATTCAGTTATGTATGAAAAGCATAAAAAAGTGTTTGTATGAGGGTGAATAAGGCAATTTGTGCTTTGAGTGATCTGATGGAGTAGAAATGTGCTCTATTAGAGCCAGTCCATTTGTTTATTCATGTGTTGGACACCTTGATGATTTCAGCATGGCCATTAAGCTAATCAGAAGCCCATCATTCTACAGGGAGAAAGAATACTCACACGTGGATGACAAAGCACATTCAAGAAGTTAATGTCAGATTGCACAGGCCTCAGTGAACATGACAGTTGAATTAGAGAAAGACTGAATAATAGTGGTTTGTTTGGAAGGGTTAGGAGGAGAAAGCCTCTTCTATCTAAAGAGAACATAGCATCACAGCTTAGGTTTTAAAGAGATGGTGTATTTACTGAATGTCAGTAAATTCCTGTTTCCTTTTTTTCATCACACAATAGATGAGAACCATTGGCTCATCTGTCCCACTCTCTATAGTAAGTATGAGAAAGTGTTTAAAATGTTCACGCAGACACCAAGGTGCACACATAATGTATGAACTGGACATGTGTCTGTGTTTATCTGCCGCAGCTTGGACCATCCTCCAGGGTGTCAGAGCAGACCCCTCTCCCCACCATCCAGCCAGACATCATGGATGTTCCCAACCACTTAAAAGCTGCTCCTCTCATGGCACCAGAGCCAGAGATCCTCCGAGGTCACATACCAGCTGGACACATCCCCAAACCTGTCATTATAGCCGACTACGTGGCGTGAGTATTACCTTGCAGGTCTCGTCTTCCAGTTGGTTATTGTGCGTTGGACAGGGAGGCCTTGTGTAGTATCAGATGTCACGTGTATATTTGACATACAAACAGACTGATTAAACACAATCCCCGATTTTGTTCACGTGTTGCAGTGTTTCCCTGTCTTTTCCTTAGGTTATAAAGTGCCTCGAGGAGACTGCTGTTTGGATATGATGTTGTGTTTTTGTACAGGGGTATTCTGGGAAAGCAGTATCACACTTATGTCTGTAAATAAGAAATGCAAACTCCAAACCACGCAGAATGGTGTTTTTAAGCCTTGTTTAGTTCATAAGCACTCCTCTACACACTATTTGAATTATGGCTCTTCTAGAAAAAGGTCAGCTTGAAAGAAATGTGGAGAAATCGTCTAGTCCAAAATAGCAGCAATTAATTAGAATTATGAAAGAGCTGCCAAATTGACATCAAACTCACTGATACAAAGGATGAATACAACAATACCCAAAATACCCCCAAAAAAGTATTCCCACACATGTTATTCCTTTTTCATAGAACTCCATTGTTATCCAGAACGTGCAGTCATACATACAGTGTCCAGCGGGTCTGAATACACAGTACATATCTAAATGTAGGTTAAATCCACACTACAAATAGTACGGTTTGCTAAAAACCCCTCTGACCAGCTCTAGTAGAGCATTGATGAGCCTTCAAAAACAATTCATATATTTTTTTAGTGCATATTTAAGCTGCTTTCACTGGTTCCTTTATAATTAGATCTTCTCATGGATTTGGTGTCAGTAGGATAAAAATTGAAGGTGCACACATAGTTTGTCTCCTTTGCTGTTTCTACAGGAAGTATCCCACCATTTACACAGATGAGGAGAGGGACCAGTACAAGGCTGTGTTCAATGACCAGTATGCTGAGTACAAAGAACTACATGCTGAGGTCCAGGCCATGGCCAAGAAGTTCGAAGAGATGGATGAAATGATGGCGAACCTTCCATCCCAGCCCTCCAGCCAAATGGTAATTTTGCTAACGAGCAGATAAACAGACACACACATTGTAACATCACATCCAGTAACACGTTTGCTTTGTTTCAGGAGCAGGAGCGGATAAATGGTATTTTAATGGAATATCAGAGGAAGAAAGCTGTGAGTATACATCATGAATTTTTGTCTGTCACACTGGGCTCTTAGGGAAAGGATACTGTTTCTATAAAAGCTTGATATCCCTTCATGTCTCTGCTAACAACAGTTATCATCTTTAATAATACTTGGATCAAAGAGCTGCTCCACTGACACTCTGCTGTGCTTTCATAGATTTAGAGGGCCTATGTTTTACAGAAAGGGTTGGACAAACCAAAAAACCTAGCAGACACTTGTTTGAGTGCATAACTCCTAACTCTCATCAAACCTCCGAAGAATCTGCTCACAACATATGAATATGCATTTGGTGAATCAATGCAGTTTGCTTACGTGTTAACAGGCTTACACAAAACATGCAGATTTTTAGGTGGAAGCAAACTTCATGTACAAGTTTCAATATAATGTACATATTGGATGTACATGTAGTGACCAATGTGACAAACATTTTTAGAAAGACTTACCTGATCACTCTGTGCCAGCTGCATCCACCAAACCCACGTACAGTCAGCTTGGTCACACTTGTCTCTCAAACCATTGTTCTTGTGGTAGCCTCATATTGGTTCACTTTTTTATATATATTTTTGTAGTTTCCGTTTTTCATGTAGTTTTCATTATTGTTTTACTTTATCCATCCATTTTCTTCCCTGGGCTAGGGTTGCTGGACCAACAGTCTGATCAGGGAAATCATTTTTAATTGGACTTTAGCGAAGGAACTGAAACTTCTGAGGCTAGGAATCTAGGGCTTTATTGGGCATCATCAACCTAGCGTGGTTTTTGATGACATGGGAGCATCCTGACCTCCCTGATAAACAAGAAAATAAATGAATCCTACGACAGGAATCAGAAAAATTCAGATGCCAAATCACCTTACTGGTGTGTAGTATAGCAGGTGAAGGGTAATGGCTAATATAGGATATAAGGCTGTAACAATGACAGTGATTTGGAGCTCTTGCTCAAATCAATCATGACAGCTTTCATGCACCATGTATCCTGCTTTTATATTTTGGCAAGCAAATGAACACAAGTCTGAAAAGCCCAACTTGGGACCATAAACAGGACCACTGTGTGTCACCATTAGGGATGAAATGTGCAGCCTGGTTCATAATGACTGTGAGGTTTACTAAAATCTGTGTGGAGAAATGTACTCAATTTTACAGATTTCTGTTTTCTTTGTTAGGACCCCACATATTTGGAAAAAAGAGAGAGGTGTGAGTATCTGAAGAACAAGCTTTCTCACATCAAACAGAAAATTCAAGAGTACAACAAGTCTATGGGCTACAGTGATGCCAACTAAGCCATTAACACACCTCAGGTTCAGGTGTGTTCTGCTGCAACACAACAGTGACACTACGGTGTAAATTAAAAAACAAGTTTGTCTCTTCCAAGTGAAACTCCTTGGTATTTCTGAACCATAACTCCTGACGATAGAGGTGACATTTTCACATTGAAATGGATGAAAAACACTGCAGAACACACTCAGTCATGATGGATGGAAGACTCGCTGCCACCAGTAGAAACATCATGTGGGATGTGTCCTCCTTAAAGGGGGAATTGTGAAAGTCACAGAAAAAGTAAACTTCAACAGACTGATGGTAAATGAACATGCACACAGCATCCCTGATAGGTGTAAAGGAACATATTGGGGATTTTGCTGTTTTATAAACTGTAAGATGGAAATGTTTCATATTTAGCTTAGCATAGCAACAACAACAACTTCAAAAGGAAACTGGTAGACAAGCAAAGATATGAAACCTTCATGTTGGATGTGGAAACATTAAACCAGTTACTTTTATTCATGGGTAAGATAATAAAGATAGTTGACTGCTTTCCTCTGACTGGACCCTCGTGTGTTTTATCTATAGTTTGGTTTAGTGTCATATGTGCTATACTTTATGCAACCATGAAACCTGTACTCTGAATTTCTATTTTTAACTATAATGTAAATTCTGCTTTGTGATTTGTACAACTTTGCCATGTGTGTAAATGTGTGTTTAAAATTGGCTGGCGTGGTGGTGCAGTGGTTGGCACGGTCAGCCCACAGGTGATTCAAATTAAAGCGAGATGGGGAAGTGGAAACGTATCAGAGGACCCTGAAGTTTCCCAGCAGAACCATCACGCTGCCTTCTTCCCACAGCAGTTGAAATGTTCTAAGAGAAAATGTGATTAATCAGGCTTCCTTCTTCCGTGTTCGTGGTCTGGTTCTGATGCTTGTGGTTGTTGTTTGTGATTTTGGCTTGAATGGGTTCACTATAGGAACTCTGACTTGTCTCCAACCACACAGCTCCATGTACAACAAGCTGTCTTCTGGTACCTTTTTTTGTAAATGGCATTAAAGTTTTTTGTTTCTATTGATGTGTGCTGGAGTGCCTTCCTTTAGTGCTAGGTTGTTTTTCTCTGCTCACTCTTCATTTTATGGGAAAACATTTCAAGCTGACCACTCTGTTCAAGAAACAAAATATGACTCCTGCTGATTTGAGATGCTCTGACTCTATTGTCAAAAATCCTTATGCCAACTCCAGTGACCAACCTGAAAAGGTCCCCATTGACAGATTGATAATCAGTGGTTTTAATGTTTCAGCCACTGTGATCAATAAACTAACAGCTATCTAAGAACTGCAAACCTAGAGACATTATCCCGCAACAGCCTTTTCTAAAAAACTCACTATTGCCACTCACAAAAAAAATTTAAATGGATTTTTGACATAAAGAGTTACTCTGCATTCACGCGTTAGGTTTGGATTAATGACAATGTACAAATACAGCAGTAGCACGGAAAAAGGTGTGAAGGAACAGAAAATTTCACAGAGGTGTGTCTGCTAGAAACTGTCCAAAAAGCAGAGAAACATCCGGGCTACTAGCAGTGGTGTATATGGGCGCTGAGCAGGGTGGGGTCAAGGTGGCTGCTGGACTCACAGTGGCGCAGTGAGCAGAGGTTCTCCCTGCAGGACAGGTTTGACAGGTCACTGTTTTTCCTACCAAGTTTCACAACAGTAGGAAGACGGGATGGAAATATCGGATCAGGTTTCAGTTACATCGAAATAATGCACGAGCTGTATGCATTTTAAAAGAAACCAAGTCTGGCGCGTCGGTATTCGCATTTCTTAATAGTAACCCCGCTTTTTTATGAACTGCGGGGTAAATAGATATTCAGAAGAGCGTATGTTGTTTTTTTTAAGTGGATCATATTGAATGTTTATTTGTTTATAATCTGGCTTTGTGTATGAATGATGAAAAGTAATAATCTGTGCGTGGACTGGAAATAAAGCACAAGCGGTTCCTGGAAGAGTACACGCATCTTCTGCCTGTTTCCCGAAGATGCAGGCACTGAGGACAGGTTAGTCCTGTTTCAAGGAGGAGGCGACCACGTGACGAGCACACGCCTGTAGGCGCGTCTCTTTACTACCTGAGTGCGCGCTGTGGATGGAGGCGGTCGCGCGCACGATGTTTGTTTGCGTTCGTATTTGAGTGCGTGTGCATTGTGTTCATCAGCAGGACGCCGATCATCACACAGGTAGGTCCCTCTAAAACAGGGGTGTCAAACTCCAGTCCTCGAGGGCCAGCATCCTGCTTGTTTTTTTTTTAAAGATATCCCTGCCCTACCTGCTGGTGATTACCTGGATCAGGTGTGCTTTGCCAATAAGAGGCTACAAGGGCAGGTTAGTTGGAAAACAAGCAGGACAGCAGCCCTCGAGGCCTGGAGTCCGATACTTGTGCTCTAAAAGGTGTAACTAGACTTTACGGGCAGTTAGAAGTAGAGGAGATGAGCATTAATGTTAAAGTCAGTACAGGTGATGGAGTGGATCAGCGTTATCTGCTCAGACAGCTTTTAATCTGAAATGGCCTCCTCAGGACAGCAGGTCTGTGTGGCCTACACTGGTTCACAGTGTATTAGTATGGGTTGAGTGTGTCAGGGTCGGTGGAGCTTCAGTTTACTAGCGCTCATCTCAGCATAGAACAGACAAGTTCCAGGAGCAGACTGATCAGAGGGAAGGATCAGAACACTGCTATCCACCATATTAACAGACTTCCCCATAAACACAGGCGCTGTTTTACATCGTAGTGCTTTCCATAGCCAGACGCCGGTCCCCTGAAACGGCACTAGTTTGTTAGATTTTCGCATTCATCGTGAGTTTAAAAATTGTATATTTTCTGGTAAACGTGTCGGAGCAAGGCACTTCATAATATTACCGCTAATCATTTCTAATTACTCTTAGTCCCACATTTCAGAAAGTCAAACGCAGTGTTGAATTTTTTAAAAATATGTATCACATAATTGATTTCAGTTGCCTTAGACAAGAAAAACAAAGAAATCACGTGAGCTAGGAAATCTGCACAAACACACATTTATTTGTAACAAAAGGCTGAGAGCTGGTATGTGCCTCTGCAGGAAAACTAGTCTGACACATTATACAACAAAAGCTTTGAATGCTCATTGCTTCTTGTGTGTTGTCCTACTAGAGTTAGCGGAAGCTGAACTTAAGTATGCCGAGCAACAAACACAGCAACCACAGTGGCAACAAACGGTAAGCTGAATTTCCTTTATTATTCACTGTGCACCTGCTTCATCATGTCAATTATGAACTCAGCTGACTCAGTGCAGTATTTATGGTAAATAAACCTCTAGAAAAGTAGACATGTTGCAAGAAACGCCTCATAGTTCAAAGGTTTTAAATGAATGCAAGGTTTGAAGGATTTTCACATAGCAAACATTACAAATGTCATCATTTTTGAGCAGCGTATGCTTGATTTTAAATCGTGAATGACTGGATTGTTGTAGTTGTAGGGCCCTAAAATTCACTGAACATCATTTTCTGTTATTAGATAAACAGCTTCCCTGCAGACTTTCTGTTAGTAAAGTGCAATCCCACACCATTTCTCATTGTCATCTGATTGTTGGCATAGTTGCCAGTTTTCAGTTTGATGGACATCATTGAGGTTTTGGCTTAGTTGGGTTTTAGATGACATGAGGATTTTCTTTTTCAAAGTGATAACCTGTTTATTTCAGTGACATGAAGTAGATCACACCATTGTGAAAAGTGGTCCTTTGGGAGGAAACATGCTCTTTTTATATCAGTACTTGGTGTTTGCTTTTTCATGCCTTGATATTAACCACAACTCCTCTTCTCTCCTCTGTTCCAGCCACAGGCACAGTGAAGTTAGGTCCAACCCAGCCTTTTCCTATTATCCTGGAGATAAGATACTTCACTTCTATCGCTGGACTTCACCACCCGGTGTGATGAAGATAATGTGTATCATCATTATCATCATGTGTGTGGCCGTGTTTGCCTGTGTGGCCTCCACACTGGCCTGGGATTACGAAATGGGCCTCATGGGGGGCGGAACCGGCCTCCTGCCAGGCTCATATGGCACTGGATATGGAGGCTCTTATGGGGGCTCTTATGGGGGCTCTTATGGGGGCTCGTACGGTGGTGCGTACGGGAGTGGCATTGGTGGGTCATATTCCGGCTATGGAGGAACACAAATGGATCCCAGATCTGGCAAAGGCTTTATCATTGCCATTTCTGCCATTACCTTCATAGTTGTACTTATTATATTCATCATGGTTGTGTCAAGGCAAAGTACCGCCCGTTCATCAAAGTTCTACCTGGCAACAATCATCATCTGCGCTATCTTGGCATTCCTGATGATTATTGCCACTATTGTGTACCTGGTGGCAATAAATCCAACAGCACAGTCCACAGGGTCTATGTACTACAGCCAGGTAGTACAGATGTGTGCCCAGTACCAGAACCAGGCCCAGGCCCAGGGCATCTTCTTAAACCAGTATCTTTACCATTACTGCGTAGTGGAGCCCCAAGAGGTGAGAGACACTTTTTTTTTTTCTAACAATGCATGTTTAGTTCTTTGGCACAGGATGTTTGGTTGCTGTGTAGTTCCTTCCTCTGTGTATACTGACAGAGAGATGAAGAGATGAAGAATATTAAATTAACTTGTGAGATATATTGAGCAGTAGTAGACATGTTGGTGATCAGGAGCTGCGGTGTGTTTCCTCACATTTTTGCACCAAAGCAGTAATCAGCTGAACTGAGCATGTGTGCACATTGGAAACTAACCTGTACATGTAGTGAGACTGGAAACCGTTTGTTCTTCACATGATTTGGAATTACTGTTTCATGGCAAACTTGTACCTGCAAATGTCCTGTGGGCAACTCGTTGTTGGGTGGCAGATGTTATAAGATTGAGATTTTTGAGGAAATGTGAGAAACTTGCCTGTCATTTACATCCCTGATAATGGGTACTACTTCAGCTCCATGCTCTTGTTTGTGGTTCTTGCAGGCCATCGCTGTGGTTATGGGCTTTATGGTGTTTATTGCCCTCATCATCCTGCTCGTGTTTGCGGTCAAGACTCGCCAACAGATCAGGCGCTGGGGCCCGGAACGCATTCTCTGGGAGGAAGTCAAAGTTTTCAGTGTTGGTCAC
>VUQR01018445.1:0-14830 GCA_015108515.1 Hemichromis elongatus | reverse complement strand
ACAGCGTCGGGGAGTGGGTGAGTGTGTGTGTGTGTGTGTGTGTGTGTGTGTGTGTGTGACTGTGTTGATGACAGCATTGCAGTTACTTGTTTACTAAATGGCAAAAGTCTGCATCAGACGCAGTGTAACTTTATTGAGTCAAATTAAGGTCAAACTAAATGTATCAGGTCAGCTAACAAATTCCCCACTCACTCCCCAACTCTCTGTCAATATTTTTGAATATTTCAAATACTGTAAACATAACACACGTCTGCAGTGAAGATCTGGAACACACAATACATCTCCAGGGGGTGTCAGAGGGCATTAAAATTTCCACAACATTATAGTCAGTTGCAGGCAGATAATGTGTTATCTGCTCTTATCTAGTATTCAGAATGCTTGGTTTTGGGAAGTGATCTGTGTAATCTCTAAAGAGACTGTTTAGAACATTAAAACAGTCCAGGATATCTTAACAGCACTGTAAATGGCAATAAAGATGCACAGGAGCATAATTCATATAACTGGCTGCTGATTCTAACCACTAATACTACTTGAGATATAACACGACTGGTTTGTTACAACAGCTGAGAGGTGATGTGTGTGTGTGTGTGTGTGTGTGTGCGTGACAGGTGAGAGAGACACTGGGCAGAGAAGGTTTCACCTGTAGTTTCTGGGTGCGGTCTGTTTAGCCACTCTCAATGTGCTGTGTTGTCACTGTGATGTCATCTAAAGTGAAACAGCACGCTGTTATATTTTTATCCTTTAAACATTAACTCATTAGATCTTTCACACATTCAGACTAACTCTGATGGTAGTGATACAAATGGAAAATGTTTATCTGAGTATTGCGTCCATAGCCGCGTAGCTTTCATTCCAGCTGTGTACTTTCCAAGTAGTACCTAAAGACCTGAGATTTCAGCAGGTGTGCTGGGTGAAAGACACTGACTGAGACTACTTGTTGACAATAGCAATGGTATCTGTGGTATTCAGGCATACCGGGAGAAGTAGAGGAACCGGTTGGTCCAGGTGGATGCTTATTGCTTCATATGGAGGAAACATACTTGAGGTTTCTATGACCTCAAGTATGAGAGGAGTATCTCATTAGGTTATGATAGGGCACTCACATTAACGATATGGGAGAACAGGATGTGAAAAGTCTTTGACGACGTAATCGTGGTATTTTCACCTGAAACCTAAACTCGAAATATTTGTGGAGCCATGTGGCTACCGCTTTCACCATTAAACTGGTCATCATGTGGAAAAGTCCCTTTAACTTCAGTCTGGAAGTGTAGAGATTTTTATTTTCACTAACAGAAACTCTGAGTCTGACTGTGTTTGTTGCTTCAGGTGACCAATGTGTCTGGTGCTCCAGAGGTGCTTGTTAATGACCATAATGATAAAGTTGGGGCCTCTAGAGACTATTTAGACCAGCTGGACTACAACAAGCCTCTTTACCTACCAGGGTAAGCATGTTTTTCATTGTTATGAAAAGGTATCGTTAAGCATTGTTTTTTACAGAAAAAGTGATGCTAGCAGCTCTATTAGGTTTTTATTCTTGAATAATAAATTACTAAAATTACTTAAGTTTTAAATTATAGTTTGTTTAGTAAAAACATGACAGCGTCTTACTTTAGATGTCTGACTTATTGGACATGCACCGTCACTTTCAGTCTGTTTTTGTAAAATTCAAATGAAGTTTTGTAGGACTAAATGTTCTGGGGTGGGGTGCTGAGGTGGGGGGCCCACATGATCAGAACTGTGGCTGAGGATTTAAATTAGGGGTTACAGTAAATGGAGTTAATTACACAATTTGCCACCAAAGTTCATCTAAAATTAAACGGCTTGGAGACTTCTAGGTGGGGGCACCTGGAACCTATCCCAGTTGGTGAGGAGGGGTAGACCCCGGGCTGTCACGAGTCTATGATGGGGCTAAAACAGTGAGACAGACAACCCTTAACTTTCACATTTACACCTATGGTCAATTTAGAATCAAATCCGTGTTTTCGGATTGTGGGACGAATTGGAAATGCCCCACACGGAACCCAAACAGACATGGGAGAACATTTTTTTAAAAACTCCACACAGACCCTGGCACTAACTGTCCACTACCAAAGCCTTTTACATTATATTTTTAACATTGCCTTATTCCCAAGAAAAGGGTTTTGCATTTTTGATGCTGTAGTAAGAAAACACTCGCTGAAACTGAGAGAATAAATAACATTTCAAGTTTGTGTGTGGGGGTCAGTAAGAAACTCTTCTTCATGGCTGTGTAAAAGTGCATCATTATCAGCTGTGCCAAGTTGAACATCTTAGCTGCTGCACAAACTGCTTCCTGTTCTGTGTAGAGGGAGCTCCAGCTGGTCCGACGGGGATACTTCTGTTCACACACGATCAGTGTCCCTGTACCAAATTTGAATTGAGGTTTGCTGCAAAGAGAAGAGGTGCACATAACTCTGTAGTAACCCTCGATCAGTGATCAGTCTGTCATGGGTCAGCTCATCCTTAAGTGTTGAAGTTTAAGGTGCTGAAGGAGAATGGGGAGCCGTAATAACCATATTTGAGACCAGTTGGCTGTGTAAGCATGCTAAAAGGGTTCCAGTGTGTTTGTTTTAATGACAGATACTTATAAGGCTTTTGCAAAAATAGATAAATCAGTAAATCCTGTTTGCAGAGACTCTGACATCAGCAGCTATGTGGGAGGCCTGCAGCCCAAGGTTAGGGACTATGACACTGGTGTGGAATCTGGGGATGACCTAGAGGAAGAAGACTTCAATGTGTGAGTGCATGTGATTCTATTGCCATTTATTAGCTGAATGCAATTAATGTGCTATTTCTAATCAAAGCTGGTAATACAGAAATTCATATCTCTTTTGCTTTACTGCTTATGTACTGAATTGTCTTTTTGCATATAGTTTGTTTCCCCCAATTTTGGATGAGGAAGAGCGTCTGGACTACAAACAGGAGTTTGACAGGGCTCACCAAGAATACAAGAGCCTACAGGCTGAGCTGGACGGCATAAACCTGGACCTGGCAGACCTGGACCGAGAACTGGACCGACATTCCGATGGCAGTTCAGAGTTCATGGTGAGGGCAGCAGCATCTGTCCGGTTCTTTGAAGTGAAGGTGGCTGGTCCACCCATACGTAACTCATACATGTATTTAGGCCTGGTACTGACTTCGGATTAGAGTTTTAAAGTTTTACTACTACTAGTACTCGTTTTCTTGCAAGTCAAAGTGGAAGTCATTTTATAAATGTATGCTGTACCCAAGGGGTTTATGCCTAGGGCATTTCAGCTAAAAAAATAAAATTTTAACTGCACTTTTTAAAAAGAACTCTCTATGTAATAATATTAATTAAAAAAAAAAAGAAAACTAAGACTGAAACTACACAAACGATTTTCAGACAAGATCAGTTAGGCAGGCTAATGGGTATCTAACAAAAACCAAACACTCAATGACTTTGATTGGCTGTTCATTTCTTTATAATATTAAAATTTACAGTAGATTTCTTTCTGAAAGTGATGTAACTTAGTGTAAGAATATAATCCCTCCACTGTTATGTTCAATGCTGTGTGCCAGCACGATGCAGAGGAGTTACCTGAACTCTGCTCCCACAGAGGTTGATCATCTTATTAATAGTGTCCCATTCTAACTGCATACAACTCTGGATACTGTAGCTCCGTTGAAAAAAGCCAAATCAGAAATGCTGACTCCTTTTTATGACTCACACCATGTTCACCTTAAAGCAGATGACCCATAAGTTGGAGAGGAAATGGCATGTCACTTATTTAGAAGAGCTTTATTTAGCTTGAAAAAAAGAGTTTGTTGCTCCTATAATAAAAAAAAAAACCCTGTAAAGCTTGAATATCTTACTAATTATCTCAGATTAATGAAAATAACAACCCCATAGGTTTCTTTTTAGCACTTTAGCCACGGTGACGAAAAGTCAGATCTCTGTTCAACCGAATAATTCCTAACCTTAACTAGTAATGACTTCATGACTTCATCATATTCTAGAATATGTGCCACAGACATAAAATTCAGTATAGGAACTGCCTCTCCAATTGATCCTTCTAAGTTAACTTCAGTCCTTACTTTTTGAACTAGCAATGTGTTGTTGTTTGTTTTGTTTTTTTGACTCCAACACTAAAGACTGCTCAAAATCTTGCCATCAGTTAATCCTACAATTTTACAAGTTGCAGTGCAAGGTAACAAATTGCAGTTTGCTTGTAACTGTCAACATTTTAACAGTAGCTGTGAGGTGACTGAATTTATAAGAAACTTTGTAAGACTGATATGTTGACACATGGTTGCTTATATTTAAATAATTCTCCTGAAATCCAATAATAAACCCAGTAATAAAGTGTGTGAAATGGTTTGAACCCTTTAGCATAAAAGAAAATTCTGTGTGAGAATCTGCAATGATGCTTACTTCCTTAGACAACTAATGTATTTAATTTGATCTCAGGATGCTTTGAGTGACTATAACAAACTGAAGGACCTCAAGAAGGTAAGGTTATTGTTCACATTCTCATCAGTGTTATTTTTGTGTAAAGAATTCAAACAACAATAACTTTCTTATGTATTGTCTACAGTCATCAGAGTACCAGATTAAGAAGAAGAGGTGTAAATATCTCAGATCCAAACTCTCACACATCAAGAGAAAGATCAGTGAATATGACCGTCGACCCTGAACCTTCACCCAAAACCCTGTCTTTGAACTGAACTCTCCAGTTTATGATGAACTCGTGTATGATTATTATAGTGATGCTCTTGCCTATGAAATGCATTTTTATAAGCCAATCAAGTAAGAGTTTTTCTACCAGTTTTTTTTTTAAACTCTCAGTTCCAGAAGGAACATTTTGAAGAACAAGAAAGGTTTATAGAGTTTATTGTTTTTCTCTTGTGATCCGAAATGTTATGCTTCAGTGTGGGCACAGTTAAGATGAGACCTATGAATTTGTTTGGTATCAGAGTAGCTGTGCATCTCTTGTAAATGTTTATTTTTATTCTTTCAGTTGTTTTGAAGTAAACTTTGCTGTACCTTATTACATTGGTGTGATGGATATAAAGGAAAAGTCTGTTTAGTATGGGCACAGAGCTTATGGTATTATCACACAGCGTAAAAGTTCGTGGATCTGGGCGCTAATAACTTTTAACAATTGCCATGTACTGCATTAAACTACCATGCAGCATTGTCATTTTTTTTTTATTTTCCCAATGATTTTTGCCCTCTCCCTGATATGTACAGTATGATGTAAAATCACAAAGCTATTTGTTTGTATATGACACTGTGTAAGCTTTCATTAAAATGCCGTGGCCAGCATGCTGCGGTAATCATTAACACTGTCACCGGATCCTTTTTTCTTTACCAGTTTCTATCCGGAGGAAAAGTGTTGTTGCACAGTTTGCGTTACAGTAGAGTCGGAGTTGATGCGTGTTTATACTTATTGTTTAGTTAATGTAGTAAATTATAAGGTGTTTAAGATCTTAGTCCTGTATAGCTGCATGATAGAAGTCCTGGATTCATGCTTCTACTTTGAACTGCATGAAAATCCCAGATTTATCGGAGCTCGTAGCTAGCAGGCGGAATAGAGTCGGCGAGCTGGAGTAACTGGCTGGTGGTGGAAAGTGTAAGTTCATTTCAAACTGCGACTTCATCTGTCGCTTCTCTCACTGTAAGGTCAGCAAACCCAGTTTCAGCCTCACGCTGTCCCGGAAGGACGTGGAGGCCTATGAGCTGTGGCTCAGCTGACTGCACTTACAACATTTGTTAGTTTGACTTCTCTTACAGGCAGGTTTGTGGCGCTGATAACGACCCGGTGCTGTTTGGTCTGAATGTGGGGGTTTTGACATGCCCGCCTTGCTTCAGTCCGTGTTTTTATTTACCACCAACTTCTAGAAGGTAACTATTCACCAAGGTAATCTACAGTAATCGATAACTCTGCCACTGTGCTTCTAAGCAAGGCACATGGGTTAAATGCAGAATGAGCAATAATAAGAGATGTGGTCATTCGTCCTGTCCTAAGTGCAACCTGTCATGAGTTATTGTGAGTCTGTAGTACCGAATGTGTGTACTTGCTTTGGCAGTGCTTTGGCTGGGAGCGTCTGTTTAAATTCTGGCCGCCAAACACAATGGATGAAGAACCAGAGAGAGCCAAGCGCTGGGAAGGGGGCTATGAGAGGACATGGTGAGACTGCTCAGCCATAGGCATCTGCAGCTTGAGCTGTTTGTCGTTATTCCCTGGATTATTGTGGAATATGTTTCATCCTCAGGGAGGTGCTGAAAGAGGACGAGTCGGGCTCCCTCAAAGCCACAGTGGAAGAGATTTTGTACCAGTCCAAACGGAAAAGGTGTGTTTGTGTGTGTTTCCATTCCATGAAGAAAATGCTTGTTTCTTCTCCTGCTCCTCATCTCATGCTTTCCTTGCTGCACAGGGTGATAGAGAGCCATGGGCAAGTGAGGCTTGGAATGGTGAGTTGTGCAGAGCTTGTGTTTCCCACATTCATAACACTTTTGCGATTTGTTATTGTAGTGGAGTGGTGTTTCAGTACTCTGACATAAAGCATAGAAAATTTACAGTTAGCTAATTATTCTAAATCTGTAGTTAGTTGTGTGTGTGTGTGTGTATCTGTATAATAACAGGTGTTTGTAGGATTCCACGGGAACTTTACTTTTCAGTCTAAAACCTTGAAGTGACTGTTGATGTGATTTGGTACTATGAACTGAATGAGAGATTTCATGTTGTAGCACAAAAGCAAGGCCTCTGAGCTCTCATGTCAGTATGGGATCTGCTGCACGTTCTATATTTGTAGAGCAACATACCCGCTGGTTAATATTGTGCATAACATCTATATTTTGAAAGATCTGAGAAAGAAGGTTAAGATGTTAAAGGTTGCTCTGTGCTTCAGATGCGTCACCTGTATGTGGTGATTGACTGTTCGCGCAGTATGGAAGACCAGGACTTAAAACCAAACCGCCTCACCTCTACTCTCAAGGTAAAGCAGAGCTGTCTCCCTGGACACCAGCAGCTACATAGTGTGATTGTCTGCTAACAAGCTCATCTCTTCTTTCCTCTCAGCTCATGGAAGCATTTGTTGATGAATATTTTGACCAAAATCCCATTAGCCAGGTACGTTTGTTACTTTAATAATGAACTGTGAAATGACTTAGTGACAGTGACAGACCCTGGTGGAAATGGCCCAACATGCAGTTCTAATGGAGAGACATTCTGCCCATGAAGGTCAGAAGCATTTGTCGACCAGGTTATAACATACAAGTGTCCTGACATGCTTTTGAAGCCAGCCTTAAGGGTCCACTGGAGGTGCTACAGTTTCAGTGTTGGCCCAGATTACACCCAGCTGTGTGTGGGAATTCAGCAAACTTCCAGAGGCTGATGAGTGACTGCTAGTAACTGAAGTGTGCTGTTTTTTGTTTTTTAGGTTGGTATTATCACGACAAAGAACAAAAGGGCTGAGAAGCTGACTGATCTGGCAGGTAAAAATTACAGATGTGGTCTCTTTGAAGGCATTGCATTCACCTTTTTTTTTTTTTTTTTTTAAATTAGCTTCAGAGAGCATCAGTGTGCCAGTGTTGGTGCCAGCTCATCTGTTCTGTAATACAAATGTACTGTGTGTGTGTTATCTCATGGCATCACCAGGAAATCCCAAGAAGCACATCACTGCTCTGAAGAAAGCTGTGGACACTGTTTGTGTAGGAGAGCCGTCCCTCTACAATTCGCTCAGCCTGGCCATACAGACCCTCAAGTAGGTTGAGCAGTGTCATTGTTTTTCATTGGCTTCTGTAGTGAGACGTCATTGAGCTGCTGTCTGCCTCTGTGTGAAGGCACATGCCTGGACATACGAGCCGGGAGATCCTGATCATCCTCAGTAGTCTCACCACATGTGACCCAGCCAACATCTATGAGCTGATCAAGGTGAAGCCACTCTGTTTTTTTTGTGCCGAGAGTCATCAGTCCGTTGATTATCTTATAGACAAGTTAGCTCAGTTCCAGTTCTGTGCTCCATCTCCTCCGTCAGACCCTGAAGTCTCTGAAGGTGCGGGTGTCTGTCATCGGTCTGTCAGCAGAGGTCCGGGTGTGTACGGTGCTGACTAGAGAGACAGGCGGTTCGTACCACGTGATCCTGGATGAGAGCCACTTCAAAGAGTTGCTGATGCTTCACATCAAACCACCTCCTGCCAGCTCCTCCTCTGAATGCTCTTTAATCCGCATGGGTGAGTGTGCTGACGCTGTCTCCATCTCTTGCTATTCTGTGAGCTCCTCTCCCGTCACGTACCTACAGCTGCAGCAAAAGCCTTTAGAATTAGTAGTATTTCATTGTGGATCAAAGTTATTAATAAAAACAATGGGACTAAACCAGTGACACACTGAGTGTAGTCTGGAAGTGAACTCTTAACGGTTACAGAGAGGACAAGAATGTATTTGAACCAGTCTGACTTCATCAGTACTGCTGTGATGTCTTCTCTCTTCACTTTATGCTACAAATTTTCAGTTGTCAACACAAGTTTCTGCTTTTACCAGTTCTGTGGAATTTATTGCACACTCTCACCTTCTCACATACTTAAGCTCTTTATCTACGTTGTATCCAATACTGAGGGCAGCCAGTAAATGTTGCACGTTTGTCCAGCTGTCCAGGATACAGCAGCGACAGACCCATGCTGTCAGCAGGTCTAAACCCAGAAGCTTTGTGCTGTCAAGCATCAGTGCTCGCTGCTGCTCTGGTGATTCTTAAGTATTCACTGCATCAACAAAGCTGTCTCACTTTCAGCTGCTAGACTTTGCAGCTGTTTGGTGCTTGTGGAAGTTGCTTTTCACGGTTTCCTGAAAGAACCTTAGATTAGTGTTGAAACCCTTCAGAGTTTCTGATAGCTGTTTCTTGTGGTTACATTTTAAAATGATTCCTTTTAAAGGACACCAAGATTTTGGAAAAAAGAAGCACATCGTTGTCACTGAATCGACTTGATGTTAACCTTGTGTTTGCTCAGGTTTTCCTCAGCATACCATTGCCTCTGTGACTGACCAGGATGCCAAGCCTTCGTTCAGCATGTCGTGAGTAGAAAGCAGTGCCATTATAACCGCGTGGCGAAGACTGCAGATTAAAATGAATATTTGTTTTGACACTCGTCTTTGTTTTTGTCCAGTCATCTGGACAGCAGCGGCGGTCCAGGTCTGTCTCTGGGAGGATATTTCTGTCCACAGTGCCACGCCACTTACACTGAGCTTCCTGTGGAGTGTAAAGTTTGTGGTAAGTGTAGCGGGAGTGTTCAGTTAAAGGATTATATGAAAACATTTTTTTTCTTTGTGCTCGCTGACTGACCTGTATGCTGTTTTATCTCCAAGGTTTGACTCTGGTGTCGGCCCCCCATCTCGCCAGATCCTTTCACCACCTATTCCCCCTCCAAGCTTTTATAGAGAGTCCAGTGGAGAAGCTCCAAGGAGACAGGTAGCTGTGATCCACCCTCACATTGACACACAGATGGTGCATGACTTATGCTTATGCTGCATGTCTTATACTGGTTTGGTTTGGTTTCAGGTTCTGTCAGGCATGTCAAGGAGAGCTGAAGGATAGAAGTGTAAGTGGAATAGCTGAATGTCTGTGCAGCACAGCGCAGTTTTGTTCTTGTTGTGCAATGAAATTCCAGTTTTACTTATAAAAGCCAGTTTACCTGTCACAGTAAACTGCTCTCACTGTTTGCTGTGTATATTCAGTCATTTGTTGAGGTTTACAAGTGATTCCTGCTCACAGGTATGTGAATAACAAGACACAATTAAGTTACCAAGAGATACTTTGATATGGCTCAGGGGGCAGTTTAAATAATGAGAAACTGATAGAAATATCACAGATACATCTACAAAGTAGTCTAATGAGTTCATTGTCTCGGCTAAAGACTGCAGGTGTTTAAAGGAGCTTAAAAGATATTGACGAGTATATCTGTATATCCCATGGAAACCCTGTCACATTATATCAAAAGCATCAATGGCAAAAACTTGTTTTGGTTTATTGTGCCACCTCGAGTTCTGTCAAAAGCCACACTACTTCATCTACAAAGTTAGGCTTAGTACAGTAAACAGTTGCTGACTCACTTCCTGTTTGCTAGCTCTCTCCTGATTTCATTGGCTGTAATGCACAAACTGTTTCAGAAGCATAAGATACTGCTTTTGTTTGCTCTGAAGATCAGCATCTCTGCTGAAGACTGGAGGAAATGTGGTCTGTGACAAGCCAGAAGGTTCAACAGTCTTATATATTAACACATCTACAGCTGCATACAGCAGGAATCTGCATATTCATATCCAGAATCTGCAAGATTTTTGTTTTTTCCTGATGCATTGGACAGCCATCATCTCACTTTTGTTTTCTGAAATTTGTTTGCATCCCGAACCACAACCACTCTACACGTCCTTCTAAGAACTAGCCTATTCATTTACATCCTCTGTAATAGACACATGTTTTTTTGTCTATATCTTTTGATTTATTTGAGCTACCCTACCCAAGTCCTGATATACTAAATAGAGGGTATCCTGGGCTTTCCATACATATCTCGTGTGTTTGGGTGGAATGTTTTAGCTCCAAAGAACAAGGAAATAACACAACAAGTTCAATAGGAAGACTCCTTTTTCCGTGGTTCTCAGTAGGATATAAGCCCAGTTACATAAGGTTGGGATACTGTATAAAAGGTAAAAAAAAAAGAAAAAGATTGCAACTGTCACAAGCATATTTCATTCAGAAAAACACCAGGTGTTTAGACAGAGACAATTTGTTTAACAAAAGATATTGGCTAATGAGGCATGAAAAGGTCTTTGAGACTTTCTCAGGAGTGAAGATGGGCAGAGGTTCACAAACCTTCACAGAACTGCATCTGTGAAATGTGGAACAAGTTAAGATTACAAAGATTACAGATTTAAGCAGCACACATTTCCACCCACAGGTGCTGGCTGGCAGAGCTTTAGTTTTGGTGAAATCAGGGGCCTGCTTTCAGTTGCTGTGACACATTGCGCTCTGCTGGATTCTTTTAGATTTTTTTTTCGTCTTGTAAAAGCTCTTCAGTGTTTTTGTCTGCCTTTATTCATTTGCTCTACATGCCTGTGGCTTTCCAGATGTTCAGCTGTCCATCGTGCCATGGTGTGTTCTGTGTGGAGTGCGATCTCTTCATCCACGAGTCTCTGCACTGCTGTCCCTGCTGTACTTACCGTCAGACATCTCCCTGAATCTCTACACCAGCGTTCTTTACATCTGATAGGATGAAAATGAGGTCACGTGATTTTTCAACACGGATGATTCCTACGGAGCTTCTCATTGAACTCTTTAGATCTGAAGACTGGGAGTATGAGATGTTTTTAGTTCATCCATAATTTGAGGTGGAGGCTCTTGTAATTACAGCTGCTGCATTGGCTTCTGCTGTAGTATGGCGCCTCACTGCCATCATCAAATATGACAGAAATCATTTGCGAGCATTTTAAAAATATGTTTTTGTATATCTCTGGCTGGAGTGTGATGGCTGAACACATTTCTTGTACTTCGAGCTAAATTTCAGCAGGTTTCTATTGTCGAGTTTAGATTTTGGGAGTTCCAGCACTCATTATTGTTAAAGTTTTTACATTTTACCCTCACACTTAGGACTGACTTTGACTCTTTGTAATTTAAGGTGGCAGCTTTTTGACTAAGTAAAAAAAAAAATGCAAATGTTTTCAGTAGTACTGTGGTATTTCACAGAGAAGGCGAGCTGTGTAGCTCTCCAAAAGAAGAAGCAGTCATCTCTCGTCAATACCTTTTCGCATTAGGTGGCTTGAACTTTCATAAACATGCTCTTTTGGCATGGTCTTTGATCTATAAACATAACGTTTCTCCACAGAGACCTTACATTTGGAACAACTGTAACATTCTATACAAGAATGAGTCCCTATTCTTGGAAAACTGATGTAATAATCGCATTCTTCTTGTAAGTATACAATTACTCAGAGTTCCTATCCAGATGTAACATTCCAGTATACCCAAAGGAGTTCTGTATTGTTTTTGATGCCGTACATACATACACGTCCCGCCCTGTCCTAAAAGAGACTCCTTTAGGTCAGATTTGTTTCTCCTCTTGTAAAGGTGCGAATGCCAAAATTGGGTCTGACTCTTCTCAAAAGTCACTTATCTCTGTTCCTCCACCCATTTCTTTCTGTAGTAATTTTGTCAAGGAAACCGATTGGAAAAAGGTTTGGTCTATGCCACAAAAAATCCTTACTAACAAAGTGAATGGGATTTTATTTAAGCTAATTCATAGATTTTACTCTGTTAAAAGCTTCCTTCAAAAATATCAGAGTGATTAGATACATTTTGCTCCTCTTGTAAGATTGTCCCAGAGACGTTCTCACATTTATTTTGGTCTTGTACCTTTACTCAGATTTTATTTTAAGATATCACTAGTTTCATCTGTAACAGCGTCTTATCAAAATGTGTACTTTTTTTTTTTTAATCAAAATGTGTTATTTGGTTATACTGACTTTAGTGAGGAAGACACTAATGCCTTTTCCCTCATTAATCTTATTCTACTCCTTGCTAAATACCACATCCATAAATTCAATTCAATCTTTATTCACAGATTTTGTTAAAAAGAAAAGAAACAACACACAACACAACATATAAACCTTAATAAAAAATATAAAATATTTGCAAAAATATAAAACCATAATATACATAAAATACACAATTAGAAGAAAATAATAAATACACAAACACTGCTCAGTGCTTCCTAAGACTGGATGAGTAACGGGAACCACTCACTGTCGGATATTTGAGTGCTAAAATTAGAATGTTACTAGAGCCACTGAGTCGTTCTCTAAAAGCTACAAATTTCTTAAAAGTCCAAACACCCACAGCTACAACCATCTGCCTGGCGTTACCCCCTCTAGGTTTCCTACGAAGGATTCTCATTGCGTCATTATATGCAACATGCAGATTTTGCATGCTACATTCTTTGTAAGATTACCACTTAGGGCCAGGTGCAATACGCTTTAAACAAAACCACTTTAACAGTGAAAAAAGCTGAATTTCCGAGAAATAGTATTTCCCTGCTCTTAGAGCTTACGCCGTCGTGTCATCATCATCATTTATTTAATCGGTAAAAGTGACCGAGGTACTTCACCTGTAAGTTCTCAAACAAGAAACCACAGATCTCCACTTTCAGAAAAGAAACATCTCTATGTGATTACAATTTGTTCCTCTCTCAACAAGAAAGCTTAAAAAAACTTAATATTTGTAATATTTTAATCTTTTTATTCAATAATTCAGTGTCACTGATACACTACATTATACAATGTATTACGCTTGTTGTTAAAGTTTCTGTTGAAATAAAGTTTGGGGGGGGAAAAAAGAAGAAGCGGTCGTCGTCATTTCCGGCGCTTCTGTGGCGGGAGTGTGCAGTGTCGGTCCACGGTAAAGATGGCCCGGGTTCTGAACGCTATAGTGGCCGTGTGCCCTGACCGGGGCATCGGCAACAAGGGAACCCTGCCATGGCACCCCATCAGGCTCAGGTCAGTCCCTCACGTCGAGTATTTGCCCTGATATTGATTAATCGACAGGATTTATGAAATGACCCGTTTTGTATGGTACTGTACATTGGCTTTTCTACATTTGTGATCACTGTACATATCGTCAGACAGTCACTGTGCTTTGGACTTTTGTCTTAATATCATTCAGGACAAATAAGTCTGAGATGTGTTTTACGGGTTACAGGCCAACAAGTCATTCAAAACAGTTAAAATATGGGACATTTGTTGGTCCATGCTAAACCTAACATAAGCTCTAGTCAGCTGCTGTGGCGAAGTTAAGATGTATGTCTGCTAATATACATCCTCTTTTACAGTAAGGAATTCGCACATTTTCGAAAGATGACGGCAACTCCGTCAGTGAAAGGTAACTCACCTCTACCATGTCTGTGTTTCCTCACAGATCAAAAGTCTTCTGAGTGACATAACTTAAACATTAACATAAGGCAACGAGTGTGCTGCTTGTGTCAAAGGGCCAGTGTTGCATAGGTGGCAAAAGTACAAGCAGTTATCACTTATTAGTACAGATGTGTGTATTTTTTTCGTTTTGTTTTTTTTTGTAATGGCTGTTTACCACAGCTGTTTACAATCTTTTCTTTTTCTTTGCAAAATCCACCATTTCTCTCCTTATCATCATACTTGCCCAACACCTACTAGTCACGTGTGTTACTTTACCTACATGTTGTTAAAGGAGCAGGACTTTGTGTCGGTGCTCTCTGTGGTACAGTATCACTTCCTGCTCCTGTTACAATAATTCAATTCAATTTTATTTATATAGCGCCAGATCGCAACAACAGTCGCCTCAAGGTGCTTTATATTGTACAATAGTACATACAGAGAAAACCCAACAATCATATGACCCCCTATGAGCAAGCACTTTGGCGACGATGGGAAGGAAAAACTCCCTTTTAACAGGAAGAAACCTCCGGCAGAACCAGGCTCAGGGAGGGGCGGGGCCATCTGCTGCGACCGGTTGGGGTGAGAGAAGAAAAGAACAGGATAAAGACATGCTGTGGAAGAGAGACAGAGATTAGTAGCAGGTACAATTCAATGCAGAGAGGTCTATTAACACAGTGAGTGAGAAAGGTGACTGGAAAGGAAAAACTCAATGCATCATGGGAATCCCCCGGCAGCCTACGTCTATTGCAGCATAACTAAGGGAGGATTCAGGGTCACCTGGTCCAGCCCTAATTATATGATTTGGCAAAAAGGAAAGCCTAACCTAAAGTAGAGATAGTGTCTCTCTCCCGAATCCAAACTGGAAGCTGCTTCCATAGAAGAGGGGCCTGAAAACAGAA
>VUQR01018443.1:0-11416 GCA_015108515.1 Hemichromis elongatus | reverse complement strand
GTTTTCAAAAAAACCGTCCACACGTAACCGCATAAGGGCATTGTTAAGCACATTCATTGACATGCCAGACCTGTAGGTGGCAGTAGTTCCCCGTATCCTATCCAGTCAGGTTAACTTTTTGCCTTCCTGCTTACGTTCAACAAAACATGAAACGTAAAAACAAACAAGCAAAAAGCGCTTGGACAATTGATAACGCAAGCGCAGCTCTGAGGGCATCCATGCTGTAGTGCAAACACAGGTCGCACACCTGACGTCAGCATTTGTGTCGCAGAAAGTGACGATTCTTAAAACTCCGGTTATGTCTGTCCACACGCAAACGCTGAAAACGGAAAAAACGCAGATCTTCACTTTGGAGTTTTTAAAAATATCTGTTTTGGTGCCGCAAAACTGCATTTCCGTGTGGATGACAGGCCGAACCGTAGAAAAATATCTTCGTTTTGGTAGATCCCCGGCTACGTGTGGACAGGGCCTTAGTTCACGTTATTAAAGTTGCTTTTACTTTATTAAAGGCAGCTGCACCAAGGACTGCTGCCAAAGAACAAGTTTTGTGTAACACAAACAGCATGTGATAAATTAGCATTACATGACACCCGAGGATGTGCTTTGCAGCAGCACATTCAGTGGCAACAATAGAAGCGAAAGACACACAAAAAACAGAACATTCTCAGGATCACGGCGGTCAAAAGAGTATTTAGCTATTAGCATTCAGATGCTGAGAACAAATCAAGTCCTTCAAACTAATACTTGAAATGTTGGAGAGATTATTAGAAAATGCTTCAAGTATAAATATATCATTTCAACTCATGCAGCAAAAGTGCCCCTTTTATTATTACTGAGAAAGTAATAATATTACATTAAATCTTCAAGTCTGGTCACATGGGATGGAAAATGTCTCACGGATCCAGAGAGGTCAAATATGGTGGTCAATATGTTTCCTCTGCAATGTGCATATAGTAGCATCTAAGTGTTCAGTTTCAAGTAGCTAAAAATTCAACCTAAGTAAATGGACTTGTGTTCATGCCCCCGCTGCAAGAAATGGCCTTTTACAGCTTTGTTGTTCACTCTGTTCACTTTGGTAGGTAAGGCTTTTACTAGAAACAGATTAAATAAAATCACCCATAGGGTTTGAAAGCAACATAAAGTCTGTGCTTTTACGACATGAACTGGGAAAAAGGGCGAACTGACATATAGCAGAGCACTTTGGTTTACATCACTATCTTAAAAATAACATTTTAGTGATAAAACAGAAAGTATCACAGGTCCAGCACTGTAATTTTACTATTGCACAGCTAGAAGTAATGTAAGGCTTCTGTAAGAGTGCTCGGAGTTGGAGTTTTTTTTATTGGGAATTTTCAAACGAGCACATCGGTGCTTAAAATATATGACAGGGATAAGGCTGGTGATAAATGTTCTGTACTCTTCTATAAATGTAAATATTTATCTTTCAGAAATCAGAAACTTCATTGAAGACAGCTGCCACTGTGAACAATTTCCAAAGGAACATATTCAGGACACTGATGTATTTCTTTGTTTTGTTCCTGTAAATACACTTCAGTACAGCCCACTGGGTTTTTGGCAAAGGACATTTTCCATTTCATCGCTGCAGTGTTTCCTGTTATTAAAGATAAATGCCACTGCCAAATATTTATCAGCGATATGAGGCTGTTTGTTTGGGTCTTATCTAAACCTAAGAAATAAAAAGGAAACTGTTTTTCTTTTGTGTTGAGAGTATATAGCTTTTCATTTTCTTTGCTTTTCTCTTAACAGTTCATATTTCAACTTCACTGCTTCCACACAGTTTCAACACTTTCCGCCTCGTGTGTAGCCACAGAGGCAAGAGGTGTCTCGGAAGGAAATGTGTCTTTTGGTGTGAAAGAACATCTGCTACTGTACTCGGTACTGTGATTGGTTTCCATGACACGCGACTCCCACGCTCACTGTAACTCATTTCATTTCTACCAGCGAGCCACTTCCTCAGTATAAGTGAGGGCAGTGCACTTTTCACCAGTTGATCAAACTGTATTATAAATACCATAATTTATGACTCGGACTAAAGTGTATATATAGACCTTGCCGTCTTCTTATTCTGACTCAATGTCATTATTTGAGTCTTACTCCTCTTCTTTTGATTTAAAGTTTTGTATGAATAACAGACAAAGATACAGAGTCATTTCAAACTGGGGTTATGGCACTGGCACAAACTGGCACTAAAGCAATAGTGGTGGAGCCATAGTGGTCAACAGTCATATTGAAGATATTATGAACATATTAAGAATCGATAGTGAACATTCTGTGGTTACTCTAAGCTCAAAAACAGTTTTTCTTGATCGTTTTTGGATTATATGCTTTCAGTTACATGAAATATTGTGAGGTAATGACATATCATCGTATCACTAAGAAAAGAATCGAGTAGTTGGTTAAGAAAATGGTGTCAATCTTCAGTGTGATAAACCCGCTGGCAACATCATAAAAAGATCATTAGCTCAGTTATACAGGAATGGTTACACAACCTCTCTCTTTGTATCCATGAAGGTTTAGCAGGTTTAGTGAATGATTCTGGTCACTGCAACCTCCACACAACTACACTGCAGGTGTTCCTTTGGTGAGATTAAACTAAGAACTGAACAGACTGAAGCCACTTTAATCTTTCCTCTGAGTCTGCACCTTTCCTTAGCCCTCATGTTTGTCTAGTACTCTCTAACCTATAACCGTTAATCACCTACTTCCACTCTGAACCAGGTCTTTCTCATATATGCACACTGTGTCCTCAACCCATTACTCCTCATTCATCCTTTCCCTCACACGTTTCCATGCATGCTTAACCAAGCTCTTCCCTTTTATCCCTGCTCTTGCTCAAAATGTAGAGCTAGGCAGACCGTGTTAAAGCCACGTCATCACCTTTCATTTGTTCATGGAGTCTATTTTTACTGAACTGCCTTTTACACCTTCTTGCAAACTTAAATCTTAGGTCTATATTCTTAGTCATCCAGCTCATGGTGGTCTTAAGCATTTGAAATAAAGGCAGCTGTACTTTGTTTTCATTCATGGAGATTTTTTACCCTTCATACAAGATGTTTCAGATGATGGAGCCACCGGCCCATCCTGTAATCACTTCATTAAGAATCACACAAGCCAGGGAGTGATTCAGGGCCATCAAAGGAGTCAAGGTGTGAATTCTGTGTGAGACGTTGCACCGCCCTGCCATCGTGTGAGTTATTAAGGTCACATGGGTCAAGGTGTGAGTGGGGGGTTGAGACACCAGAGAAGATCTCAAGACTGTGTTATGCCTGATCGCTGGGATTATAGGCCACCGCCTCTGTTCACTGATGGTTATCTATGTCCACCGTGAACAACTGTCATTAATGACCCTTTCTGTGATTCACACCTTGACTCGTGTGACCTTTAACGACTCACACGACTACAGGGTGTGTCTACAACTGTGAGGAGACAAGGAGGTTAAATACCCGAGACTCTTCATTAGTTTTTAGAACTGAACAAACCTCTTGGATGAGAGGGGAAACAATGCTTAAGAACATCCTAAATCTACCGTAGTTATAATCAGCCAAAATAAATCTTCAACTAAAAGATAAGTTAGTTTTTTAACAACCAAAGTATTTAAGGAATATCAAATGATTTTAGTGAGGTTCTTTCAGAAGAAATAATTATAAATTCTGACCATCTTGCACCTCCATCCACAGTCATAGGTTTTCTAAAACTAGAATTATTTCAGCATGTGCTGAAATAATGAGCATTAAACTCCACAGCTGTGATTATTATATGTGAGAAAGCTTCACGTTCAACTTGGTCGCTGTTCACACATGTTCATGTGTTGGAAGCTGGAACTGGATGCACCTGCTATTATGTAACCACCGTCTAACCAAATACATTGAAATATGCCAACACTGGTATGTTCACACTCAAGCCTTTATGTATAAAACACAGACACATACACACCCTGAACAGAATATACAAATCTAGCCTGATGTCTTTAGACAACGTTCATTAGTTGCACGGCAAAGTCGCTTGACTTTTTGGCCATTTGTTTTAACAAAATAAACCCAGTGTGGGTTTTTCACCAAGAGTAAAAGTTATACAATGCCAACCAAACAATGGAAGACTTTAAAACTTTAAACTTATAAAAGACTGGGACCCTCACACATCTAAAGGCGTCTTAAGCCTTTTAGTTTGAGACTACATACTATTACATTTTCCAAAGCCTGGGCATCTTAAAGGTTGCAGTTCAGAAAACCATAAACAGATCAATTTTGAGACTGGTGGACATTTCTAAAAAGAAAAAAAGTTGAAAAATTCAGGAAGAAAATTAAGGCCACTGTGTTGGTACTAAGATTTAAAACACAAACACACACACACACACACACACACACACAACTTGTGTATCACTAGCTAATGATCTCATCTCACTGTTGGCAAACATATGCCTTTTGTTTAAATACTAGAAAATGGAAGGAAAGACATGTTTTTTCAGACAAAATCGAGCTTTATTTATGGAAGTCCTTGCTGAAGGTCAGTAAAAATGGGGAATGGAAAAGAAGAATAACTCACAGCTCTGCTGTGAAAAAAAAATCACCAAGGTTAGCTACTCTATCTGCTCACACAAAATTAAAGAACTATTTTTCTTCTATTGTTGTTTTGAAGATCGAATGTCTGTCAGCAGTTACTGCCGCTATCTGTGGAAAAAAAAGAGTGGCCTATCAGCAGCTTACCCATCGGCTGGTTCAAATCAATAGCTGACGAGCTTTAAAAGCATCAGCCCCAAAGTGGACCACAGAAGAAACAGCTTCATACAGGGGTAATCAACAAGTGGGATTAGACAGGCATGTATGCTGTTACTGTGTGTACAATGAAATGTGTGTGTTTGCGTGTGTGTGGGAAAGAGAAAAGGGGGGAAAAAAAGCTAAATTAGCCAATTCTTTTGTGCTTGTGGCCTTTTTTTCTTTCTTTTTTTGTGCTCCTGTGTGTGTTTTTGTTCTTGTTTAGCGTGCACTGTTGTGGATACCTATTTTCATTTCAGCTACAGCCAGTCCCACAGAAACAGTGGTGCTGTAGCCCACAGCAATTGCAGTCTAGAGTAAGTAAATCAACTGCAAAACAGATGCAGCATGTGTATGTGTTTTAGCATGAGCTGGTGAGTGTGAGAGGAAGTGAACATGGCAGATTTAACAGGCTTGTGAGCAACAAAAAGATGCTCCTTTCTTCTTCACTCAGCTTGGCTTCATGCTTGTGCCTCCAGCTCCTGGCTAGTAATAGTGGACAGAGAGGTAGATAGACAGGGGATAGATTGGAGCTCACGTATGCTTGTGCAAAAAGCACCGACTGGGTAGGGTGGTTCAGAACTGTTATCAATAACTCTGAGGTCATATAATTTGTTTTTAAAGAGGAAGTTTCATGAGCGATGATGTGCTGATGTTGGCATATGACAGAGGAAACGAGGTAAAACAAGTAACACGGATGAGGAAGTGTTGGAAATATCTGCTGACAGGATTTCTAGAAATGCCAAATGCTCTGTTTGATAGTGAGATAATGAGTGGGAACGGCTCACTGTAAACACAACTCATGGAAAACATTAAACAGGCTACATAATTCCACAGTTCATTCATTCATAAATAGAAGAGACACTGCAGATGAACACAACATCACACCGCAAAGCCCGGGAAAAAAAAAAATTGATTGAAAAAGGGAAAAAAAAAAAAAAATTACTGCCACACAAAATAATAGCCTTCCCAGATAGAAAAACACAATTCACAGCTGACATGGCAGACAGTGACAGCATAATGACTATTGCTGCTAATGCAGGTACTGCACTGCACTCCAACAACAATGCAGCAATTTCATTAGTCGGGTACATTCTGCCAGAAGGATATTGAGTTGTGATGCCAGAAATACCAGTGACAGAGAAAAATTGGGATTGGTGTTGTTTTGATGGCAGTCTAAATGGACAAAATGAGGCGCTAAACGTGCAATAACAAAAGCAACGACAGGCTTGTGAAAATCAGATATTATTACAGATAATAATCTGCATCCACTCACAGGATGAACTCCACAGTTTAATATATCCGCTTTAAGACTGTCACTCCATCTTTTCTTTCCCAGGTTGGAATAAACGAGTGGACTATGAGCCGGGAACAGGCAGTAAGCAGCTGTTTCCCAAGATGCACCTCGAGACCTGTGGTGGACCCCTGTCCTCGGTGAGGACCACGGTGGAGCTGCAGACCAGCCACATTGGAAAGGGCTGCGACCGGGAGACCTACTCTGAGAAATCCCTACAGAAACTCTGTGGTGGGTTATTCCATGGTTATTGTGTTTTCACAATCAGTAACTGATCTTGTGTGGCTGAAATGAGCAATAATAAAGACAAAAACTTGACATTTGACTATTAAATTGATGGTTGATATGCAGATTTACACAGTATATGGCTCATCAAAGACTGCTGTGTGAGGCAACTAAAAGTTGGGGCAGTAAATTAGAAGTTAGATCCTGCTAAAAGCATTAGCTGAGTCCATGCGTTGAGCGCCACGGTCAGATGCAGCCCGAGGAGTGTTTCTGTGCCCTTTTTAAATCAACATCTGAAAGCTCCCAGTCTGTGTTGCTTTCTTATCTCCACTTATGTCCCCGGTAAACCCCTGTGCTAAATGAAGGCACCAGAATGGCAAGTTAAGGCTGTGTCACTAATGATGTGACAGAGCGAGGGCATTAGCCGTCCTAGATGCAGCCACGCTTTCTCCTCGGTGACTGATGAGCAGCCAAGCCGCCGTGTCAGTGCCCAGAGCGCCAGCAGAGCAGTCGAGCCTATACCCCCACCCCCAGCTCCCCTCCACCGAGCTTCACTCTCCTTCCCCACCCACACTGCACTGCCAGCAGGGGGGCTGGAGTCATCATCTTTGACTAACGGCCTTCACAAGCCACATTCCAGCTAATCTGAATGCATAACATCCACTCCCTGCCTCCCCTGGCTCCCAGTCCACGCATGGTTTACCACTAAAGAGGCCTTTTCAGGCACCTCATAATCGTTATCTGATAGCAAATAGAATAAATTGTAATAGCTTTTTTAAAGCACAATCAATTTGAGATAATGTACAAAGACATCGGGCAAAGGAAAGGCTGCAGCTGGGTGCTGGAGGAGTCGATGGGTATTTATTTACTGAAGGAATCTAATTACTGGAATCAGAACGTCGACGGCGCTACGAGCACGCAGTGGAGAAAAACGGGGTTTTACAAATGAGAGAAAAACATCAATTAATGTGCTAATGTGTTATTAGCAGAAATGAACAGATGCATGTTGGAGTTTCTTTGACAGGACAAGGGACGCAGTGAGTTGTGACATGCCTGTTTTTTTGGGGGTGGGTTGTTTTTTGTCCTATAACGGCGTAGTTCCCAGGTTGCTTTGATCCATTTCCATCAGTAAACCGTTAGAAATGATTCATGAATGCGTTTTAAAGGCATGAAGTACATTTTTCACTTTCACACAGGAAAAGATAGATGTGCGAGGGCATGTCGAATGCATGGAGGAGCGAGGTGAGCATGTGTCAGCGTTTGACAAGGTGACGGCTCTTAAACAAAGACTCAACATATTAGGGTTATTGTGTCAAAGGAATGATGGAGCTGCTTTGAAAGGGAGGAAGAGGAACCAAATGAGCCAGCTCAGTGCCGGACAGGAAAGATGGGTGTTTTTTGTCAGGATGTGTAGGGATCCTGTCAACCGTAAGCAGTCCGTGCCACCGATTGATTCTCACCATGTCCTTCCTATGTCTTTTTTTTTCTGTGTTACCATAATGTTTGGTTAGTGTTCCCTCTCTGTTTCCATAGAGGTGCATTATAGCAGTGAGCTATGTTCTGAATTTATGAATGGCAGCTCACATTTCTTTTGAAAGTTAGCTTCATTTGCCATGAATCAATACCCACATCCCGTATCTATCGCAGCCCATTGATTCCTTATTAATCCCTGCCATCTGCTTTACTCCTAAGTAATCATAGCCAAGAATGAGGCAATGGACACTGCATATCTGCCATGATTGTTGTTGACAGATCTTCTGTCTCACCTCGTTTGTTCCCACGGCAATAACCCCAGGCGCCTCGTCGGGCAGCACTGACCTTCTCCCTGCTCCCGGCACGGCCACCAATTGGACAGCGTCCCTAGTGTCTGACAGCGGGAGGGACAGCGACTTGATCTTTAGGTTTGATGGTCGTCAGGCAGCCAAAATCCCAGACTGGGTGGTACCCCAGAACTTGACAGACCAGTTTACCATTGCAACATGGATGAAGCATGGGCCCAGTCCAGGGCTCAGAGCTGAAAAGGAGACGCTACTTTGTAACTCGGACAAGACTGGTGAGTCATTTGTTAACACATTTCATGCAAAAAAAATATATTTTTTTTAATACTTAGAAATATATGTCTTAACATTTCAGTAGGTTATAAGGGATGTCTGGGTAAGATGTTGTAGTAAGTGGTGATTGGCAGAGTAATACATTTAACTCATTTTGCTGTTTGGCATCAAAAATACTGTTTTGTTAATTTAATTGTTAATAATATCAAAATATAATATCGGTACACTGGTACAGCAAAAATCGATATCAGCATTTTACAAAACAAAATCGTAAATCAGAATTAAATCTCAAGTACATGCATAAATGAAATGCAGCTTGATTCTTTGTTTGGTTGTATGCTGTGTGGTCAGTTGACATGAAGATTGTGGTCTGTGAGCAAAAGCATAAGACACTGACTGACAGCATACGTGGTGCAGTAAAGAGTCCATGTAAAGACTATAAATCACTACTTAAATCATCCTCGTAATATCACTCCTCTATGCAATAGAGCTGCACATGTATAGAATCTGTCTCTAGCTCCTCCACACATCTAAACAGCAACTGTTTGTGGATATAATTTTAAATAATTTAAATAAATGCTTATTTCAATAGCATACTCTCTAATAGTGGTACCCTGAACAAAATTTACAGCCCCGTGGAAAGCATGCCCTACCTGCAGGGATTATTTTGTTGTTGTTTTTTTAAATCCCAGTGAAAGACTGTCTGCCTCCAAACTCACCGCCTTCAGAAAAGTGCTGCTGTCCCAGTTTTGCGAGAGCCACATGTCAGGCTCGCTTTACCTGTCAGCTGTGAGTAGGTGAGGTGATTTGGTCCCTGGTGTCTACTCCTCTTTTTACCTCCCACAGAGATGAACCGTCATCACTACTCGCTGTATGTCCATAATTGCCGCCTGGTGTTTCTGCTGAGGAGAGACTTCACCCAGGTAGACACCTTCCGGCCGGCCGAGTTCCACTGGAAACTAGAGCAGGTGAGGCGCTAACGTTGGAATACGTGTGATAGACCAGGAAACTTGTACTCGGAGCGTATCCTCAGCTCACCCTTTTGATAAGGTACGGACCTCTCTCAGAGAGAGGTATGAAGTCTCTAGCCTGGGTTATACCTCTATTAATCATCCACTGGGATATTTTTTTCTTAGTTTAATCCATGGTGGTCTGTGTCTCGTGTTAAAAATAGAAAGCTCCTGGTAAGATGTTGGAATTCACTAGCAGCAGCAAAAAGGTTTAAAAGGGAGTAGGAGCTGTTGGTGGTTTACTAACACGCATCATATTCATCCAGTGATTTGCACACAGCCATGGTTTTGTGGGTGTAAACTGTAATCAATTAGTGCTTGGCAATACTAAAAATCCCTCTATAAAAATCAAACAAAAAAACCCACCTAACCTCTAATTAACCCTATTTAATTTGGATAATCCACATGCTACTTAATATCTGTGTAATATCTTAATGAATTTAGTGACTGAATAAAGGTTTGGCATGTGTATGAACCTTTCCTGCTGCCATTTCATAGCAGTTGGAACAGTTTTTCTCCTTTGCCCTTTTATATGAAGCTTCCTCCAAGGAATGGATCACTTACAAACATAAAACACTGTGTTACCTGACCCTGAATCACAATTTCACAATTAGTTAATAAAAAAATCTATAGATTGCTGGCACTAGAGAAATGTAAGCTTCCTTTAGGGTTGTGTGTGCATCTGTGTGTGTTTTGTGTGAAGACAGAGGCAGCTGTCTGCTGATCATGGATGCCGTCTTGGAGTCAGAGAGGTCATCTCGACTCACAAAACCCCGCACTCACCCAGCGAGGACATGTGATTCAGGAGGCACACAGCTAAGGCTGGACATCCAGATGCAGCACCCTGGGCTAATTTAATCAGACAGATCACTGGTCCTTGATTGGAGAGATGGCATGAAACGGGTCATCCATCAGTCTCCTGACAGAGCATGGTGTGCGTGAGGCCCCGGAGTTTCTATCGAGAATCTGTCATGGCTATTGGTCTGGTTTTCTCACTCTCCGTTTTCTCCTTTTGTTTTTAATTTGTTCTGTGCTCTTTTTTATTTTTTCAAAGATATCTGACCAATCTGGATATTTCACAGACCTCACTGCTACAGTAGTATGGCTTCTGCTAAAGACATTAACAGTGACATTCACTGTACTTTGTCAGGCATTGTTGCAGAAGAGCAGATGATACAGTCGCTAATAGAAAAACTGAGCATGGCTAGAATTTTTTTGCCCTCATTCCCTCTTTCTTTTCAACCAATGAAGCAGTTATAGTGTATGTAGACTATTTGTTTATATGTTGAATCAAATAGTTTGAGTGTATCAAAAGTGTCATACTACTGTGATGTCAGTTTGTCGACTAATTTGATTTCTGAGCAGTACCTGAAAACTAATGGGAATACTGTAGCGTCACCTGACTATGTTAATGTGACCAAGTGGTCGGCGGGGTTGGATATATAAAAAAATATAAAAACGACAACGCCACCTAGGGGAATTTCACCCCCAGGAAATATATATTTGAGAAGAGTAAATAAAAGCTGATAAAAGAGGCCGCACAGATTCACCGATAGGCAGGTTGGCTCAAGTATTAACAATTTTATTTATAATAAAAGAAATAAAAGGATAAAATATTAAAACAAAATGTAGCGTTAAAATTAACAGTGTCCTGAAATAAAATACGATAAACAATCATGGAACGTGACTTACCAGCAGCCGTGGACCCAAAAGAAAAATCACACAAAAGAAGATCACTGCAACCGGCACCCAGTGCTGTACAAATGAAAATGTGAGAACGACCCACCACCTGAGGTCCCAGGGCCACTGGAAAGTCCTCAGTCCACTGAAATAAAACACAAAACAATATGTGAAAAGGATAAAAGGACACTGAGCGTCAAGCTTGCTACATATAAAAGGAATAAAACTTAGTTCTTTAATAGCTTTAATAAAATAAAACCATACACACCAGGCTGGAAAGCTTACACCCCACCAGTCAACGACTGCTTGTGTTGGTAATGTAAGGTTGACAAACCTCAATCACAGGGGCGTGGGTGTAAGCAATAATCCAGGATAAAAACAGGG